>JXOV01007146.1:251-13077 GCA_001014945.1 Clogmia albipunctata | reverse complement strand
TTATTAAAGTGTGACATCCGTAAACAAAATTTATCTATTTTTATCAGTAGTTACTTTGATACTGGAGGTTTTACTGTTAAATATTGACAAACTTTAACGAACATTATCCAACACTCTCAGATTACAGTTATGGATTTTTATATTTAAAAATTCTGTTTCGAATCAACATTTTATTATAAAAAAGAAACATAAACATCATTGAAAACTATTATCCAACTATTAGAATTTGTGACAAAGAAATCAAAAGCGAGTACCAAAAAAGTTTCTCACAATTTATTGATCGGTGCAATGAAATTAAAGTTTAACAAAATTGTAAAACCGTTACACCGGCCTATTTGAATTTTTTTAGATTTAGGAATGTTCTATCCCATTCCCGCAATAAAATTGAAATATTTAGTGAGTGGAAAAGATCAGAATATATTTTTACAGAAATTCGAAGTTTTTTTTAAGGTTTTTATGATAATTTATTTCAAAATGTATAAAAATAATTGTATAAAACACGGTCGATGAGCATTATTAAACACTAGGACTTTCTTTAAGGCCCTTAACTCGCTACGCTTGTGGCTTAAAACCACCCTTGTGTTTAAAAATGCCCTATTTAATCGACCTTGTTGAATAAATAACATAGGTCTTAAGGATTTTAACGTTGTTTCCTTTGTCTAAGAATCAAGATTTTGTGATCAAACCATTAATTAATTATTTTATACATTTTTGTTGCATAATATTGATATTATGACACTCAATTTTACTCTGTCAAAGTCGTTATCATATCAAAAATGTTTTTTAAAAGAATTTTTAAGATTTTGTGTTAATTTATTTAAAAATGCATAAAATTTTGTATAAAACACGGTCGATAAGCATTATTAAACACTCGGACCTTCTTTAAGGTACTCGCTTCGCTCGTGGCTTAAAATAACCCTTATATTTAATAATGACTTATCTTATCGACCTTGTTGTATAAATAACTATAATAAATTTCATGTATTAATTCATTCAAGAATTGTAGTCGTAGCATTTTACGAGTACCATCGTCTAATTATCGAAGATGTTACAAACATTTTTAAGCGATTAACGCTCTTTGACTTTCTTTCTCTCGTGGTTATATATTGCATTCAATAATTTGTAGGTAATTTGTTTAAAAGACAAATAAATAGCCGAAGATGAAGGGATCTCATTTCGTCGTTCATCTAATAAATTTCAGATGCGACCTCTTTTCTTCTTCTTTCTGGCTGCCCTTCTTTTAAAGTAGTTTTCAAGCAGCCAGCGTGTGCATCTAATTTATGAACCATATTTTCCCATATGGTCCAAAGAATTCCTCAATATGTTTGTTAAATGTGCAATCATTTGTCTAAATGGTTTTAACAAACAGCCTTGCTTCGTATTTAATTCGGCAAATTCCGCAAACAAATTTATACCTGAGCAACGCTGAAGATTATGCAACTGAGATCCGCCATGTGACAATTCGCCGGTGCTATTTTTAGACAAGTCATTCAGCCACTCTCACTCATTATTTTATAAGACTTGTTCTAATTAAACTTTACTCATTATCATTTTGATCGTATGCTTAATGATGAATGAATTCATTACTTTTCACCGAACATTAATTTTTCAGATTAAAATTTGAAAGAAGAGATTTGAATTCAATTTAAAGGTGAATTAATTTGAGGAATGTTGCATTGTATAATTGGCTTGAAATAATTTCAATTGTTGCTTTTATTAATTATTTTGATATTTCCATGCAAAAATTCAATGAATATTTTTCAATTCCATAATAATTAGTTTAAAAATGCATAAGTCTGGTACGAAATACATTGACGAGCATGATTAAAGACAAAATGCTCATTTCCTAAATTTAAAGGACTTTACCATAGTGTTTGATATTGATATACTTTTACTATTTTAGAACACTTGCTCGTAATTTAAAAAACCATTGTGTTTAATATAATTAATTTAAAAAATGCATACAATTTTGTATAAAACACGATCGATAAGCATTATTAAATAAATAGGCATTCTTTAAACCCTTTAAGAACCCTAGTGTTTAATAAAGTCTCATCTTATCGACCTAGTAGTGTAAATAACTATTAAAAGAGTGTGTTTTTTTGTTTTATATAAAAACGAATTTAAAAAAACAAATACTAAAAAGTTTCTAGGCACCTGATGGCATTTAACGCACCTCGTGCAAATATTATCATGTATAAAATTCAAACACAGTTTTTATCAATCTAGGTCATTCTTTTCTTATTCAAATTGCGCTTTAAAAGATTTTCGTGGAAGTGAAATGCGCCACCAAAAGAACATCAGTGCTGTGTAGTTGGAGATATCCAGTGGAAATTTCCAAATCTCACGAACATTTAACCACGAAATTTAATCATGCATCCGAATACCTAAAATGCTCACTTTTAATTAAATCAATCAATTAAAAAATGTAGATATTGGTTTTAATCCAAAGTAAGTATAAAATTATGATAATTATGAAACATCTTTCATTCTAATTTAGATTTATTTATGCAGATGTAATTGCTGTGATAACTCGTGAATTATTAATGATATGATAAGAGAAAACAAATAAGGAAATGAAGTATTTTGTCTTAAAGTTATAAAGAAATGATTAATACTGTAATTGCCAAAAAATTTAAAACATTCCAATTTTAACTTGGTCGCTCCTTATTTATTTTTAAACTCATTATTTAAAGAAGGAAAATACATTTGGTAATGAATAATTTCAAGTTATTTAATCGCTTGTCTTGATTCATTTTTAAGTATTTCTGAAACAACTGGCAACCTCTTCTGTAAATAGATTTTTTCGCAAATTAAACAAGCTGACGTTTCACTGAGAGACAATAGATAAAATCATACATTTGTCTTCACAAAAAACGCCTTGTAAATGATTTTCGCTTAAAGACTGTTTTCAATATTGAGAATAATTAAAAAGAAAGTATTTTCTTTATAATAAACGTGTGGAAATTTGTTAAAAAATATTTACTGATACTTCAGTTCCAAAAGTATGATTGATTTTATAATTTTTTTAAATTAATGAATTTTGTATAAAACATAGTTCATAAGTTTTAATTAAAAGACCTGTGCTTTTACAGATGGTTTGTTTAATAATACTCTTTTCGAAAAAAAATAACTGTTTCCATAGTTATTTATACCACTAGGCTAAAAGAAAGACGTTATTAAATATAAGCTTGTGTATTTAATAATACGTATTGACAGTGTTTTATACAAAATTGTATGTATTTTTTTTACTAAATTAACACAAAAATTAAAAAAGAACATTCGTTTTCTTAGGAAATATCACGTTGACTTTTAATTAATACGTTAAATTTCAATTGAAACAATCCGTGATGTTCTGTTTGAAAGAGAAATCCGATGTATATGTGCATCTGTTTGAAAACGTTGTGTTTAGATTTCACACCTAAACTGATTTTTTACAATTTAGGTGTGAAACTATCCACAAATTCAGTCAAACTATACATATTATTTTGGTTCTTTTTTTAATTTCACTGAAAGAAAAAGCACTAGTGCTTTAAAGACGACTTTAACTGCACGCATTTGAGCATCATAATACCAGTTTTATGCAACAAAAATGTACAAATTATATTTATTGAATTATTGATGATCAAGTTAATTTTGAACATTTGTCGCTCGTTCTATGAATTACTCGTAGATTATCGGATACTCTACTCTAATGAGATTTATGATATAAATGTCACTGAGCCCGAGGATATCTTTATCTTATCAATTGCAACAGATTTTAAAAAGTGTTTTAGTGATTTAAAGACCAAAAATCTACTATCTGCTGTTTTAATAAAATTTACTGGTAAGTATTTCGTAACAAATTTCGTAAAAATCAAATATATTACATAAAAGGCAGTTATTAAATAATTACTTTTGTTTAAATTGTATGTATGTGCAATATATAAAATGTAATTTAAACAAAGTTCGGTTTAATCATCACACATTTTGCTAATTTAAATTTCCGGTCTTCCTTTATGCAATTGTTTGAAATTGTGTCCATATTTAACGAAACAACCTTTAACGGAGTGAAACTGGGGTAAGATTGATTGCCTTTTACGTCTCGACGACACGAGTGGCATTCCCTTTTGGATTTGGATGAATGTGGTGAAAATGAGGTGATAATTGACTGGCTGGGTTTGGTTCGATAATTTTAAGACAAAAGCCGGCTTTATGTCACCATTATTGCGTGATATGATCCGGAAAGACGTGCAAATCGACTTGGACTTGGAAACGGAATGCAATTCCAGGTACTCGTAACTCAACAACATCGAAATGGAGAGTGGATTAAGTAAAATGTAGGTGGGATCATGACTCTTGAATCGAGAGTATTCCAAGTTCACCTTTCGAATTTGAATTTCACGGTCAAAAATTGAATCGGACTTTAATTGGAGTGGAATGTCTTTCTTTTCGCTCTCGTTTGGACAGCCACAGCCACACAAGACGACATCCAATTCAAACAATGATCCAGATAAGAGGTCCATCTTCGTCTTTGTCTCCCTGCCTGGCTCTTCTCTTCACTTTTGTCATCTTCATCCGCCTCTGTCCAGACAGAACGAATGATCCACCAGTGATAAAAGACGCTCGCTCCTCTTGGGTAATTAAATGGTCCAAATTGTCAGCCTCAGTGACTTTCGTTATCAATTAATAAATTAGAAACCAAATCGTTTTCCACTCAAGTTAACCGACACAAATCCCCTTCTCGAGATCTAATTCATTTAACCAAAACCACCCTCGAAAAATGTCTGATAGATAAATCCGTGAAATAATCGTAAAACTCGTAAATGCTCGTAATTCCTGTTATCTTCTATTGTCAGAATATTCTTATTTGTTGTTTTATTTATTTTTTAATGTAATTTCATTGTATTAACTCTGCATAATAATAAAATTTATTTGTAATTTTGTTGCCCCATAGCTTCTCCCTAATATATTTTTTTAAATTATCACTACATAGTTCTAAACTAAGGCGTCAAATTTTAAAGCAGGAATGTAAATGTCTTTAAATTAAAATAGTCATAACTTTAGTAATTTCCAACTATGGATTAGTTTTTAACCTCTTCAAATTTATTTCACATAATAAATTTCATTAAATCGTATTTTAAATAAATCCCCAAAATCAACCCTCATTTCCAGCGCATCGAAATTGAGGGCTTAATGCAAGGAGACGTGAAATGGCTTTGTGGCCATTAACTTGATGAAGATGCGATTATGGGCAATGCAATCCTTTTCGGTTACCCCAAAATCCCAGAGGAGCACTCCAAACAAATCCGCTCAACCCTCTAATGCCACTTTGTAAATATCTGTCAGCGGAATTAATTATTATTGGCTCTCCTTTCTTCGCCTGGTTAACAGATGGGGTGTCGTCGTCAGAGGTGTCCCTCGTTTGCTGTTTTCACGCGCGCCTTAAGCGACTTTAGCTTTGTATCTTGCACCTAATTAAGATCAACGGAACGAGATAGAGATGGATTGAGTGAGACAATGCCAAGGTGCTATTAAATAGGGCAGCCAAGAAGACGAAGAATGAGAAAACGACGGAATAGAAGGAGGTAGACGCAAACACCAACAAGGAGAGAAAGACAAGGCGAGACGTCAATCACAATAATAACAAAACAAGGGTATCATTTACCCTAATTAAGAGCTGATAATTTGTTTGTTTTTACGCCTGCGTCTCGGCGCCTCCTCCAAAGGAAGTTTCTCGACGACTTAGGGATGGCTCAGGGTGAGAAGAGGAATTAATCGATTCCTCATTTGAGACCATCTGCTCGGAACCATCGACAATTTTTTACATATTAATTTTGGAATTAAAATCTAAAAAATGCACATAGTTTTGTATACAACTCGTTGATGATACTAAGCGCCAACTGTGGGAGAATATTTTTTCATTACTCTTAATAAAATAGAGCACAAAAAATATTAAATAAATAAATTCAAAAAGTACTGCATCGAACATGTTTGAAAAATGGTTAAAATGATTTTAGTACTCATAAACAAAATAGGAATGATTTTACAGAATTATTTATCGAACCCACGTGTTTATAAATGGGAAAGTTTTAAGGAAAACCCTGTTATTTTCGTATGAAAAAATGAAATTTTTGTAATAAAACGACAAAAGTTTGAGAAAATGTGTAAGGAAATCGTAACATTTGTTTCTTTTTATAAAATATTTCTTAGTTTAGTATTTAATAAATGTTTTGCCAATTCAGAGGTAAATAATAATTATTTATACAACTAGGACGATAAAATAATTAAATACTAGGGTAATTTTTTAAACTAGGTATGTGTGTTTAATAATGGTTATCGACCGTGTTTTATGCAACATTCTATACTTTTTATAATAAATTAACTCAAAAATCTTCAGTTCATTAAATTCGAATTTAAAATTCTCATATTGTTTTCTGTTTCATTCGCTCATTGCGGTGTGACAGGTAAAACTATATCTTGCCTTCTCTTATTTTCACACAGGAAATATCATCTATTAACGGATGGTTTAAATTGAATTGGACAGAAAATATGTAGTTGATTAAATACTATTTAAATTGAAACCATTCGATAAAATGTTCACAAATACACAAACATCGGCAAATACAGTGAAAATATACACGACGAAACTGACGTCCATATCAATTTGTTGGAGTTCTATCAAAGCACTAGTGCTTTGAAAAATTCTTTCAAGCACTAGTGCTATGAAAAACGCTTTTATAGCACAAATATTAGTACCATAATATCGATTTTAGGTAATTAAATGCATAAAATTTCTAAAACCGGTTCTAAATTACTCATCAAAATAAATTTTCAAAAAAATAATGTAAAAATTAAAGTTAAATTCATTAGTTCTTTTTGTCAAATTTACATTTTGTATTGACTCCAATAAGATTGAATAAATATTTGAAGAAAATCCCCACATTAAACTGTATAATACGAATAATACAAATGGCTGTATGCGTAGGATTTAATGACAGGTATTTGTCCAAACTTATACCATTAAGTACACTATTATCTTGCTTAAAAGTATCAACAATAACTTAATATTAAAATAACAGCTCAGTGTGGATCAGAGTTGTTCCGTTATAATGAAGCTTAAAATCAAAATAAAGACACACAATTTTGAGTAACAAATCACACAATTGACATCTAAGTGAATAAATCGCTTAAATACGCAATAAATAAAACAGATTTAATATAGAAGTTAGCCATTTGAATTGCGGACCAAGTAGGCATCGGATTGTGAGAATAACGAATAGAAGTGGGTTTGAAAAGCGGCTGGCTGCTGCGATTACGTCCAGCAAATGAATGAATGAATTTGCTTAATGAAGTCGACGGATTGCAGGTCTCTTTCTTCTGTTTTTTTTTATCTTGTTCTTCTACTGGTCACTTTCAATTAATCCAGCCGAGGCTCAGTTGTCATCATATTTGGACTGGCACTGTCACCAACCAGCCAAGACCCTTTCATGTCTGGCTGCATCGAAAAACGAAGAAAAGAACAAAAATCCAACGGGGAAGCAAAATGATTCTGGCCTTAATTAATAAATTTCCAGATTACCAATCGGTCGATGAATGCTGGAGAGCTGCGCGATTATCTGACTCAATAAATTATAACTTTTAATCAAAAATGCATTTAAATAAAATATTGAAAGGTGATCCAATGCGATGAGAAATTAAATCAAAATTATCATCAGCCACCGTTGGACAGTAATCATATCTAAGGAATTCTCCATATGTTCTGGGGAGATCTTAAAATATTCTATAATATATGATAACCAAAGAAAAGCAACAAACGAAGAGAGTTCAGTAATTAAAATATTTCAAATTATCAAGATTAGGCATAAGCTTTTGATTCTGAAAAATGCGAAAATAATTAATAGAAGAAGGTTGACGACATCTGTTTTGCACATAATTTACAACTCACTTTAATAAAGTGAAGAAATGACTGGCAGAATTATTAATTATTTATGGTAGAGTTTATTGATTATTGGCATAATTTCTTCAATTAAAAAAAATTAAATTGAAATATTTTATGAATTCAGAGATTGATCACTAATCTTTTGGTTTATAATTTTTCTTTATTTGTCATTCTTTCAAACCTACTAATAAATTATTTTGCAAATTTAGGAAAAGACTAATCTTCCGATTAATTTGCTTTTCAAAGAGGAGAAGTCAATAATCGGAATATATCTTGAATCACCAAGTCCCCAACTTATTTGAATTTAAATTGAATTTAAAATGGTTTTGAATTTGATTTGAAACATAAAATTCGGAATTGCAAATTGAAACATTGATTTTGAATTTTCGTATTTATGAATAAAGAATGAAAAAGATATATTTAGAATGAATATATTGAATATCAAGCAACATGCCTCACATGTAGCAACAATGTTGCTGTCCCAGAACTGTCCAAAAATTCCTGTCCTCCGCCAACTCGCCCACAATATTGATCATTCCGATTTGACTCTCGTTTTTATACAGTAATGACTTGTTAAAAGTCGCCCGGTGATCGAGCATGTTTTGGAGAGGGAGAGAGCAAGCAGGCTGATCAGAGATAACGTAATTCAGTTGTAATTAAAGACCGAGCCATGTAATGGAGCATTTTCATTGCTTTAATTGACGGCACGGAATACGAAATGAGTCTGCGATCGCGCACGGTTCTTGTTCTGGCGATCGATCCTCTGGCGAGATGCACCGATTTTTCAGACTCTCTCAATTATTCCAACGAGTTTCGACTTGATTGATAACCAGAACCGATGACCAGAAGAGGAGGAAAGCAGCGTTATAAAGGTTATTAATTTTTCATTTTAATTATATTGATCACTCTTGATCGTCAGAATTTTACGATGATCGTTATTTTGATGACGTGCAAAGATCACCGATCTTAGTAAGAGACACGACCAATGAGACATTAATTTAGGAACTAGGCAATTAAAAGTGCGACTTTCACCTGTCCTAGATCTCATTACTGATCCTCTTCAGGTATTTTAGGAGTTTTTTTTCTCCTGAAATTTTTATTAACTTTTTAATCGATCTGTTTTAATGTCGTCCTTCACATAACTGAAATCAACATAGAAATGTGATGATCTCGTCGAGCCATCAAAACAGTATCACCTTTCGGCCGCGATCATCGGAAACAAAAGGGGATCTTTTATTGATCGAGAGCGCCTGTTTTGTTGGGGGACAATAAACCGGTAAAAGTGACATTGTTGTTGTTGTTCTCCGAAGAAAATACAAAGGAATTTCAACATTTTATTACCCCGGTTGAATGATATTGAGGAATGTTCTCTCCATTCCAACAATGTGTCTCCCTTACCCCATAACTGGCCGATAATTTAAGGGTCTCTCGGGGTGTAAATTACCCATAAATGAATTGAAACGTCAAGTGGAGAGCGGGTCAGTTATTAATAATTTTATTGTTTATGGAAATAAATTTTATAGTTTTCAAACACACATAAATAATGTCCAATATCCATGACCTCCCTTCACACGCTCAGGACCGACCATCAATAGACCAGAACAAACCGAGGAAATGGTTAACCCCTTAAAGAACTTATTGTTCTCTACATTTATTCATAATTGGACTAGAATTGTGTTGTGACTTTAAGAAATTTAATTAAATTTCGACCTCGGTCATCATGAAAAATAATGGAAAGTCTCTCTAATTATACAAGATAAAGATGTATTAAAAGGAAAAACTGCAACTAAGTTGTGGTAATAGCTTTGGCGCGACAGTTGAAGTATATTTTTGAAAAATATCAAGTCGAAGTCAAAATAAAATTGTATGAGATATTTCTATAAATAGGAACGTAGAGTAATTACATTGTTGAACTAAAAAACTAGTAATGTTGACTAATGACTATGAAGTATTTCAGAAGCAGTACAATATTTGCAATCCAATTTTGTATCAAATGTTGGAAAAATTGACAATTAAATTGAAAATTTTTATTTGGATTAATTACTCTTACGATAATCACTAATTTAAAAAAACCAAATATGAATCATCCCCGTAAAGGGTTAAACAGGAATAAAAGGTAATACATACCGAAGAATAGACGCTGCCACAGGCGTCCATGCATAGGAACAGGCAAGTGGCCACGCTCTGGATCTTGATCTTCCCGATGTCCACGGACGTCCTCTGGAGTATCGCTGGAATGAAGGAGAGAGGAGGAAAACGCTCAATTAGTTGTAATTACCGATGCATTTTACAGCAAATTTTACGACCAATCTACGACACTTTTTCGAGAACAAAGCCCGAAAAGCCGCGCGCACTCTCAATTTTTGTTTGACAAACAACGAACGAAAAAAATTAATTGAAGATGATGGTAATGATAATCCAGAGTAGTCGTGGGGAAAAGTTCAGAGAGTGATAAAGGGCGAGTGAGAGAGAGAGAGGATAAAGATCTGAGCTGATTAAATGAAATAAATAAATTCAAGTTTTATGGCCTTTCTCGTTAGAAGCACATTTGGAGACAATAAAAATAAAAGCACCGATCTGTTGAGTTCTTTACAAGACCCCGACCCCGACCAAAAGACAGAAGAAGAACCCGCTGCGAAGAGGTCCTCTCTCCACTCGCTAAGTACCAGCAATTATTGGGTCATCTTCAACACTTGAAATCACTCTCAAGAGGAAAGTAAGTGTTGTTCTGTTTGATTTTACAAAAATCATATTAATAAGGCTCTTGAGAGTGAATTAAGAAAAATGCATCGAAAGGGAAATTAACCCTCTGCCGGCCACAAAAGTGAATTGGCCGAGGACAATTTAACTTTATGGAGAACGATTAAACTTTTATGAGTCCTCGTTAAAAGTCGCTTTAATTAGGTTATCAACTTGTTCAGTTTTCATAAACTGGTGCTCTGTTTGTTAATAAATGGTTATTGTTTTTGGCGCTGGATTTATTTTATTTGATTCGAGTAGAAAAAAAACACATTTGAATAAATTCCACACGATCCAATATAATCTGTGGCGTGAGGTCGTGAATATTGTCCCAAAAGTGGACAAATCCCTCCAAAGGCCCGGCAATAAAATTATAATCCACACAGTCCATAAAACTTGACAGACAAGTGGGCTTAAGAAGTTTGACTGAGGAATGGCCATTTTCGGTCTAATTCCAGGCCCATTGTGGGAATTTCGGTCTGTTTTTTATCAACCAGAAGATTCTAAATCTGAATGCATTTCTTTAAGTCTCTATCACTTGGCGACGATGTCGTCGACTGAGATACAATAGGGAGTTATCGCGTGTGCAATAAAATGTTTATGATGAGCTCTTCTTAAGTAACTGTCATCAAGAGGAACCTTTTCATTCTTTACATATGCTCTGAAAAGTGTTATGCAACAGATTGTCGCTCTCTCTTTTTTTTCGGGTGGCTGGGCTGTCGTGTGCTTGTAAATCCAATTGATAATCGAGAATGAAATTATGTGTGCTAACAACGCAGATTTTACAAAGCAGCAGACAGAAGAATAGACACAAGACAAGACAAGCCGAGACCAAAATAGAGTCGCATCTTATAGAATAGAGGAAAGAGAGGGTTTGTCTTTTTTGTGCAAAGAATAGAAAAAATCAACAACAAAAACAATTAAAACCCGAAATTAGTGTCAAACAAACGCACAAAGTCGTTGACATGGCCTGGTGTTTCCAGATAGATCATCGGAGGAGCCCTAAAATGACGACTTATCACCGAAAATGTCATTCTGAAGGGTCTCCACTCCACTCCTCTCAAAGATCACAGACAAAAATTCCTCCAAATCCCAGAATTTCCGTTTGTTTTTCACCAACTGTAACCAATTTTAGAATATAGTTCAATAGACCAGGAATTTATCGAATCCATAAATTACCACAAAGAGCGTTCAAAAATAAATCGTTACTCTAATCACTCCTTTCATCAGAGAGAGATTTTCATCATTTAGCAGAGAATTGTTTTATTGAATGAAACACCACTCCGCTGACTAGAATTCGCACAAGAGTCAATAACCTCATTAGTTTCCTAACATATAAATAAATAGACTTTCTCTTTCCATTTACTTGATCCTCAGAACACCACCCATCGCGACGCTCTTCGCTACCTGATGTATTTCGCCAATGACGAACCAAAAATTTCCACGGCCTTTGCCAAAAAATACACTATTGCTCGAAAGGATAGTTACATCCAGATTTGGATTGAAAGAAAATTAATGCAGTGAAGAGCATTAAATGCTATTCAAAATTTAAAATAAAAAGGATTTCTATAAAATAATTATTAGTTTTGTTAATAAATAAATTTCTTTTAGATATCTTTTTATTTATTCTAAAATTTGAATATAACTATCCTTTAGATCAATTTCATAGATAAATAATTTTTGTTATTGGTTGGTGGGCGCTCGGGGATTATAGCCCTTATTCACATATAAAATATGTGAATAAGATAATTGTACAGGTGTACGAAAACATGTCATTAAATGTATGGTGGACAGCCATACACCCCTCCACGTAATTCGCCCTAGCTCTCCCTGCCTAACTGCAATTCTAACCCTAATTAACTTATTGATAATAATAATAGTGGTTTCCTTAAATAATCTGGGGAATGTTTGGATAGGAGAGGATATAAGTGTTTTATGATCCGCCATTCGGCACCACACACGAGGGCAGTATAGGTTCAGCCATTTTATAAGAGAGGTTCAATATTAGTGAAGTAAGTATGAATAATTAGTTATTCGTGAACTACAGTGCACATAGGAACAATTTGTGAGGGTGATTTCTCCCTACACTAATATTCCTTCGGTAACAACTAATTAATCGTTAGACAACTCATAATTCGATGGTTTAGCATTATTTGTACTACAAAA
>JXOV01007144.1:5952-25253 GCA_001014945.1 Clogmia albipunctata | reverse complement strand
CAAAATTACAAAGGAACTCGAACCAAGTTTAGATGAAGACACCTTATCAGTGATACAGTGCATGGTGCAATGTAGTCCTGATATTTTGAAAAATTGAGACCAAAAGTTCTATTCGCTTGACAAGTACTTCCCTTAATTGTATGTGTTTAGACCTTAATTTAGTACTGGGTTGTCTTCTTAATCTTCACTTCATATTTTGCCGAAAAATAACTAATAAATATGCGAGTTGTATAAAATCTTGTAAAAAATTAGTTCGAAAAACACACTCGTATATATTAGAACTCTACTCGAGTTTAATTATGGTTCATTTTTTCTACACGTTGTTTAAATAACTATTAAAAGCAAAATATTAGTGCCATAATATTTTCTTTAGAGGTGTAAATTAGTTACAGAAAATATGTGTATATGTAAAATCCCTTTCATGTCTTTGACATGTAAGAGATCCAACCTGCTTATTTGCATTAAAATTTCAATTTGTGATTAGTGTCTGCAAAATATTTGCAAAGCACATAACAGCAAATTCTAGTTCCGCAATCAACGAACACGTGATATGGTTCTCCATTCTAAAGCGATATAGTTTATGCATGTGCAAATTTAGGGATTTTCAAAGGACTGTGGAGGTGAGGGTGGAGATCCAATTATGCACGTTGAATGCTGCGAAAGCCCGTCAGCAACAAAATGTGGACGTGTTCCGAGGTACCAACGTACAGATAAATAGTCTATTTATGCCGGGATCTGTCCACTGCCGCCTCGTCTGTCCACTTCGCCGAGCTCCTCTCCGTTATAATGTACACACAGCCCCGGCCAAATCATATTCGGTTTTAGAAATTGCATTGAATAATAAATACCTTGATGAAATTCCCGTTCTCTGGCGCACTTGCTGATCCTCGTCCTCGTTCTCTTCCTCCTCAAACCGCCCGGCTGCCACTCTCGCACTAATTAATTATACACAGGTCAAGCCTGACCAGGACTCGGCCATATTTGCATTCAATGGCCGCGGTTCTAATGCATCCATTCTAAACAAATAGCCGTTATTTGCAAATTTTGCATTCATCATTAATGACCAAAGCACTGAGCTGTTTGAATGTACGAATTTCCACAGAAAATGGATTTACTCCTATGTTACAAGTGTAGCATATTTAAAGTATGTTAGTGAAAACTTTTTAAGTAATTTAAGTAATGAATAATTTTTACAACTGATAAACAGATTTCTCGGTCCAGTAGTCGGTTTCATACAAAAAACCTCGGAAGGTCTGGAGAATTGGGTCAGTTTAAAATTATTAAAATCAATCTATTATATTATACATATCGCTTGGGTATTCTCGAGAAGGATTTGAATGGGATAGGCTAAAATGTTTATTGGACCAGTCATTCCGCACCGCACATTAAGGCAGTATATGCCTATCTAAAAACTTTAAAAGAGGTTATTAGTTATATTTACAGTTAGTTTGAATTGTTAGATAATTTCGGACTATACAAATCATGTAAAAATGATGTGAGGATGTTTGATATTTTCTTCTTCATCGACGACACAACAACGGTTACTAGACTATATCATGTCTACGATCATGTGTTATGATGTGATTAGTACCATGATCAAATCATTCTAAATAGAGCCTATTTATTGACAGGTTTTTGCTTCAGAAACACTACAAATATACTACGAAGAAGACCATCCCTTTCACAACTTTCATCGGTATCCATTCATTCAATAGTAGCAAATTACTATTATTATAGAAAGATTCGGTTTATCTCTTCGATTCTAAGCACTCCTTCCAACCTTTGAAAACCAGCCAGGGGTCGAACGAATAATATTGTCGATTTTTCAATTATTCAATATGAATTTGATTTGATAAACCGATTTCTTTGATGACAAGTGCCATTATAAAGTTTTCAATAGAATAAGTTTTAGTAGTATAATTTCAATTTTATGTTACAAAAATTCATAAAAATTGTAATTAATAATAATATAATAAAATAACAGATTTATTTTTAATTATACCTATAATTTATTTAATTATACAATCAACATGAGCATAATAATGTTAAGGAATTTTTTTTAATTTATCTGAAATGTGGTTTGGTTAGGATTTCCTTCCTAATACCTTTGGTTCTGAGTCTCGTAGAAATGCCCACATATTTTAGTTGATATTAAAATTTCAATTTGCATTGGGGGTGGCTGGGTGAAAGGCTAGGCCACATTAAACGGAATCCGATTAAAATAGATTGAACATATTCATCGGAGTTGATTGGACTCTCCCAGGCGGATAGCATCAGAATTTCACAATTGATAGGACCGCAGCCATTCACTGCTCGATTCATACCTATTTATTTATAGGTTCGATTCGTACACATCCGTAATCAATAGCACAGAAATGAAATGAATAAATGATTCGGCTCCATAGTGCTGCCATATGATGGAGCAGAGCGTTCATAATCTATGGCCCAAGAGGAAGAGAGCGTTTCAAATAGGTACAAAGCCCGATTCGATTATTTTGATTGGTATGCAATTGTAAATAGGGATTATAGTTTCTACTATTTCGGCATGTTTGCTTGCTCCTGCCAGCTCCACGTACCAGACCATATCTCTCCTCGACAATACCACCTATCAAAGGATGGATGCCAACAAAGAGATAAGCCTACAAATAATCAGATGAAATGTCTATAAGTAAGCGGATTTTCCAGTCTCAATCGCACCATTTTCCTTAATGAAATTGAGTTGTACCATTTTGAGTTAGATCTTAATAACATTCAATATATGGATTGTGAATAAATCTCAATAAAAAGAGTTCATCTTAAAAATTAATATATATGTATGTTTATTCAAATATCGAATTTATCTATTAGTTTGAATTTTGATTTATTATTCCGTTATTTGAAAGCCACTGGTTTACAGCTTCAAAATCCTCATTCAAAAGTAGTTCCAATTTCATACTTTCATACATTGGCAATAAATTAGTTTTATGTTCTAAAGTCTTAATTTATTTAAAATATTTATAGCGAAACACCTTTTATTTTAAAAAGTGCCTACATCACAATTTATGCTATTATAACAATAAATTGTTATTTTTAAAAATAGAAATGAAGCGATATATTGAAATTCAAATCGATACACTTTAAATTGCAAATAATAATCAATTCCATATCATAAACATGCAAATCGGTCCATGTTTTGCGAAATTACATTTGCATTGTGTCAAAGTGTGATGGCGGAAAAGCCGACACACAATTCGCTACGCACACCATAATTTGGCAATAAAACGCCATAAATCCTTTAGGGATAAAATTTAAATTCAAATTTCCCTTTTTCCGGAGGCACTTACCCCCAGCAAAAAAAAATCAGACCAGCCAGCAGAAATAATAAATTTATTTGATAAAGCTCTTTTCTATATTTGATTCAATTCAATTTTTCCATTACGAATGCTGGGCCCGATCCAAAAACGGTCCTTCCTCCAGTTTCCAGAGATTCTCTCACCCTTATTCCTCCCCTAAAAACCCCTCGCCATCCCGAAATCTTGGTCCAATTTTCCTTTTTGCAGTGCATAACTTTATGTTTGATATCTGGGGCTGTAAAATAAACAATTTTGCCATTCTTTTCGGTCTTTTCGCCCTTTTCCGGCTCTTTGAGTACAAGACTTCAGATATACGATTATTGTTTTCGGTCTGACATGACTACTTTATGCCAAAACGACGACTGCTGCCCTGCTCCACATCAGTCCAAAACTCTGAGGGTAGTAGCAAGGGGAGGAGGGGGTTAAAATATACACACAAGCATTCAATTGTGGGAATGAAAGGATTCGATTTCAGCCAAGTTTCCCCATATATTTATGGTCCATGAATTTATCCAAGGGATTCAGAGGAAAATGGCAAAATTGGTCTTGTCACAATCGTATCAATTCCAATCGAAATCTATTTCGTGATATGCAAAAATCATGTTCTCAAAATTACATCCCCAAATAAACGTTACCATTTCAATAAATATTCTGCTTCTAAAGTGTATCAATGCTTAAACTGTTAAACTTAAAACTGATAATTCCTGTACTTTACAAAACTGATAAAAAAAAGTTGAAATTGTGAACAGCAAAAAATTTGTGGAAAATTTATTTATATAATTAACAAAAAGAAAATTTATAGATGTTGGACCAATCCAGGACTTGAGGCCAAACGGACCGATTTTTTAGGAAGACAATTCTAAAATTGGCAGAAAGATAGAGAAGAGTAGTGGATAGCGATGGACATTACTTTAAATAATTAAATTTTCCATTTTCTTGAAAATTTCGAAATTTTCTTTTTCGAAATGAATATAAGTCATATTCAAAAACGTGCAAATATGCAATATAGCAATATGCAAAATAGAAACTGAATATTTCATTTTTATTGTTTTATTTGAGAGTCACTTAATTTGCGAGTAAGAATACTTTATTTTTGTTCGTATGACTACAAAATAATATGTTAAAATAAAATTTGATATTGTTTTATTAACCTTATTCTTACAAATAAAAATTCCACTTTACTACTTGGTCATATTAGCAAACGCCTATTTTATAGTGGCCTGGCATATTTGTATTTTAAGTGAAACATTACGAAACTGAAATGGATATCGAAAAGCGTATGTTTCGATACGGGAAAATATATTTAGTACCTATATTAGTTTTATCCAATATTTATTATGGTAAAGAAATAATGAAAATAATGTCACTTGTTACAAATTAAAACGCGTTTAATCAATTTTTCATCTTTTTTTTAATTCTTTAATTTAATTCTTCCAATTGTCAAAACTGCATAAGTCCACTTTATCCACTCAATGAGTTCTCTTTTATAAATTTTTTACATAGTGAAAACTAAAAACATTTATGATTATGAAAATCTGATCTTGAATCTGGTGGAATTGAATTTGGATAAAAAGATAGTTTTCTCGTCTGAGTTCCAGTACATGCCAGTCTTAAATGTTAAATACCCAAAAAAGGTATAAGATGTGACATTCAATTGAGGGCATATGATACAAGATTGTTCATTCTTGGATCCAACATTGCCTGAGGATCGGGCTTTGGAAAGATCGCTAGCACTAACTTATGAACTAAATGATTCCTTAGATATGATGTTACTGACTGATGCCAGTCTTTTGTGCCCGTCACTTGAACTGCTTGAACTTGGGTTGTGTTTTTCCTGGGAAGGAATTCATCTGATTAAGGGTATTCAATCCCAATGTAAGATTATGATTATTAGCACTGTTTTGTTGCTGTTCAAACATGTCAATGTTTAAAGACGTTTGTAACTTTGGTTGGAAACCAGATTGTCTCCCATTGTTGGCAATTGTAGTCTCCTCTGATTAGGCTCGTTCTGCCTTTGACCCGGATGAAGGCGGCGATGTATGTTCTTTACCCACTTACGACACATTTTAATTAAAGACAGAAAGAAAAGTAATATAAAATCGACAAATTTGCACAATTATAATTATTATCGAATTATTATTATTATTTTTGCTGGAAGCAAACGCATCGAGCATATGTTACAATTTCTATTTCAAAATTTCGATCAATTTTTGTAAAACATAATAATTTAATACTTTTTCAACTTATTCTTTTTATTTCCTAGCTACTTATTATGAAACCTATTTTTTTGTTGGATAAATAAATTCTTAATAACTCAATAAAAAGGGGTATATTTTAATAAATAGAATATAAAATAGAAATTGCTTTAAACTTAGTAGAAGAAATCCTGATTGAAGTGGAAAATCAAAGGTATTTCTTGGCATAAAATTGCACTGAATAATTATGCAATTGAATTGAATCGGGGATAAAATATTTCTCGTCTCGTCTCCATTCCATTTATCTGTCCAGTCCTCCAGTCGTTGAGTTTTAATTCCTTTTCCGACTATTTATGCACCCTGTAAAAAGACTTCTTTATCTCTTCTCGCTTGGAGCACAGAGAATTTATTTATGAACGAACTTTGGCCGTGCCACTTACTTCAGATTCCTGTTCCTGTTGTCAGTCGTCCTCCAGAACTTGACTATCTTTCGCCCGAATCCATAAGTTGAACACTGATTTATCATTTCGGCTTGCAAAACTTTTATTCTCAGCTTTTAAGTTTATTTTTTTTATTTTGGCATTTTCACAACAACAAAAAAGTCAGCGCAAAATATATGAAAGAATATTGCAAAATGTTTATTTGAACTGGAAACGTGGAAATGTTGCATATTAGGATTCCTCACAGGACAAATATTTTTCGATTTTGTTTTGTGGTAGTCCGGGACTTTCTGTTTGATTCTCTTTTATTTAAAGGAACAGCACATTGATTCATACCATCAAATGTCCAACGAATTTGTCTATAATTGAATTCGTTCTTTCAAATAGTTCTTGGAGAGATTTCAGGTTGCCGCTTGGTTTTATCCAATTTTGTTGCATAAAATTGATAGTGTGACACTAATATCGTTACGAGTATATATTCACTCTAATACATTTTTATAGGTAGTAATGCTTTTAAGAACTCTTAAAAGCACTATTGTTTTCCAATTATTAAAGTGTAACCTCCTTGAAAAATTATCATCAAATTGATCACATTCATCTACCATAGAAACCAGTTTCGTAGTGAATGGTTTACTGTACCAATTCATAGTTTGGAAACTAACCGAATATTTTATGAAAAACATATATTGGAATTCTTTTTCAAACAAGTGATTGTGCGAATGATCAAAACTATTTGGACATAGTGAAAAATGATATTTTTTAAGTGCAAGAAAGTGGTGAAAGATATGAATCCTTTCTTTCATTACCTAACTGTAGAAATGAAACAAGAATAAAAATTAGTTGTGTGAGAGATAAGTTCATAAATTTAAGAATAAAAACTTTGATCTTTAAAATTTTGGTGTTGATTTGTTTAAAAATACATAAAACTAAGTCGATAAGATAAGGAACTATTAAACACAAGGGTTCTTTAAAATCACGATTGTAATAATTGTTTTAAGAAGGCCCGAGTGTTTAATAATGTATATCGGCCGTATTTTATACAATATTTTATGCATTTTTAAATAAATTAATTAAAATGTGTTATAAAAATGACTTTGAAGGAAAATTTTTGTGCCTTTATATTAATTTTATGGTACTAAGATGCATTTAGTATTGTATTGTTTTCTTTAAAAAATTCCTTACGTTTGTAAATTTTAAAAAACTGTGTTACTTATTTTGTTTTAAATGTAATATTTTTAAATAATTTATTAATGAATGAATTAAAAGCTGCACAATATTCAATTTGTATTGTAGGGTTTGGCTAATTACATGAATATTTATAAAGAATTTTCTTTGGGGTATATATTATTATCCCGACCAATAAGCAAATACATTTGGGTAATAATAAGATGACCATTTCCCGGAGAGTGGAGATCTTGAGACGGTCCAACACAGACCGAAAATGAAAATAAAGCTCGTAAAATATTTCCTGGTCCAATATTTACTTTCTATTATGGTATTTGAGTTTGGTTCTCTATGTTTATAGATCTATGTATATATTTGTGTGAGTGTGTTCTTAAGAGGGCTTGTTAAGAGAAAACACTTTCCAAAGTCCATTCGGGTCCAGCACAGAATAAATAAATATCCCATCCGAAAAATGTGTGTTGCTCCTTGGATTGGAATATAATTTTTCCCGTCTCCCACTTGTCGCCTCCGAGAGTGAGACGAAAATTAAATCCCCAGGATCAGCAAAAGACTTGGGTTGGGGGCTAGGGGGTGTGTGTGATGGGGAAAAGAATAAGTTATGTCCAATCCTATGCAGATATTTGCTTAGTAAAGTGGACCTTTATTTGTGCGAAATTCAATAAAAATGAATTATTTATTTGGCAAGACGAGAAATGGATGACCATCTCCTCCTGCTCTGAAGCTGAGATGAGCAGAGCTCAACTTGAGCAAGTTAGAATATTTATTTATGTTGTTTGAGGATGTTTATGTATGGATAGATTTCCATTTTCTAAGACGTTTCTCTGGACAGCATTAAAATGTATCATCGGAAATCCATTTTCAATCGCAATTTCTAATACTTGAAGAAAGACTGGTCTGGGAAAAGGAAAACCCTTTTAAGTGTGGAATGGACCAGCACAGGCACAGTCCAATCGACTTGCCAGGGGATGATAAATTTATCAGAATGACTTCATCAATAACTATCATTAATTTTGAATCGTCCACATCATTTACAGTGCGTTTTAAAACTAAAAACGTTTTCTTTTTTATAACACGAGCATTGCCTAAAAACTATTCAAATTATTTTTAATAAATAACAATATATCGATGACAAATATTTTGGGCAATTCTGTTAGCTAAAACCCCAAAATTATGTACGTTCAAGTTCTAACTGTATAAGTGTTATTGACACTTTTCTAGTTGTTATTCATGGTTAAAATTTTAATAAATAGCCAAAAATGAAGTATATAAATTGAATTCTAAATTAATATAAAAAAGATGACATAAAATGTAATAAAAGTTTTAAAATAAAAATTAGTGTTTTTCCGAATTTAGTTTTAAAGAATTACACGAAGCTTAATGCGCAAACTTGTAGATCCTTGAGTAGTCCTATTTCATTACTTTTTATTCACTGGATTGGCAAAGTACTTTATTATAATTTAAACACAAAAAATTTGTGATAGAGTCTAACACATTATAAGTACAATATCGACAATTAATAAGAAGTTTAATTTTAACGATAAAATTCCTATTATCATCAATTCTATTGTTCGACACAGACAGGTTTTAAAAGCTTGGATGGAACGCACAGAATTGAAGAGATAAACCGTATCTTTGTACAAGTAAATTGCTCCCATTCAAAACTGTATACAGATGAAAGTTATGAAAAGGATGATCTTCTTTGTAGTATGTGTGCTCTGTGTCAGTGGCAAAAATCAGTAAATATATGGGCCTGTAGTGTCTCAATGATCCACGGCTGGATGAGGAACACCCTGTATCCCATCCAGTATTCCCCAATAATGTAATTATTGTAAATATTGTATAATAAAGAGTTCCAAATAATAGTCATCCGAACACAATTAGACTCGGAACAATAAGCACCAAAAAGAGTTGTTTCATTTTATTTTCAGCACATAATTCACAGTCCCAATAAACGCTAAATTTATATCAAGTGGTAATTAATAGACAGTATAAAAATTCCCACAAGCCCTTCATAGAATCTTTGTTCTAATCACATCATAACACAATGATTCATAGACCTTCTATTCAATTGTTAATTGTTAAAGAATGAATGAATAGATAGGGTATTTGATAACTCGGATTTCAAAAAGCTACTTGATAGACCCAGATCAGTAACGGTTGTTGTGTCACTGAGAGAGAGTAATAGAGACGTTATATTTTTAATTAATTAGAGATATTTGTATAAATTTGTTTAAAAATGCCTTTCTTATTGACATGGTTCTATAAATAACTTGTATTGAATATGTTTTTATTACATCAATCTTTTGCTTTCGTTTTGCTAACTCCAGTTTATTTTGGTCTAGTTTTACTTCTTTTACTGTAATCAGATATATCACAGATTGGAATCTCTACTTGCCATTTTCCCACTTTTCCCCCATTAGTGTGTATCTTTCATTCCTTCCTCTCAGCCAAAATATTCCAATCATTCCGATATTGAATGAGTTTTGCCTTATCATTTTGCCAGAGATCTCTAAATATCAAGAAATATTATTTCCATTAAAATCCCTCTCCCTTTCACCTCTCCACTTGGTCCACTCGTCTCTGGTCCAATTGCTAGTCCACTCAGCTTTTTGCAATATACTTGGCAACAATGTTATTATTAGTTTTGTTATATTGAGTGAACGAGGATATGGCATGCGCACCCGTGTCCCTCCATAAATAATTCATAATTCATCCGGACAGTGTAGAGAGAGCTGCTTGCTGTCCAGAAGAAGAAAAACCCCCATAACTAAAGCCGCTGCCACTTGCAAACACTCAAATTGAGTTGGGAAATTCTCTGCGCATTTTTCGCATTCGTTTTCATTGGCGAAAATATTAAATTATTACCAGTGAGGCAAGTGTTGCGTCTTCCCTCCTCCTATTTAGCCCGAGGAGAGAATCGTGGAACGTAACTGTGGGTGGGACCGGGAGTTATTGCGAAGAATTATGAGCCAACGTTATGAAAACATAAATTTTTATTAATAGACCAAATTCTAGAAAGAAGATGGCCGCACATTCTACATTTAGTTCGAATAGATGTAACAACGATGCTTGTTTTTTTTTAAATAACCATGATCACAGTTAGACTTAGTTTTTTGTACATTTAGAAATACGTAATTTATTTTCATTAGGTATAAATAAATAACACTTTACTTTATGAAAAAAACCTTCCTATAATTTTATTTTTAAAGAAGTAATATAGTTATTTAATCAAAGATTGTTCAATTACGTATTTTTCAAACCAGTATTTTACAAAATTTTATACAATTCGCTTATATATTTGAGGTACCAAAATAAAAACAACAACACGGTATTATATGAAAGACTAAACTAACACAATTAAGGAAAGAATCAGGCATGGTAATAGAAATTTCGGTTTAGATTTTTTCATATTTCATAAAAATAGAGCATCGTACACAGTATGACTAACATACTTTTATAGTACTTATTTAAAACACTTTAATTAAACCTTAATTAATATTTAAGAAAAACTTATTTTTGCCGTTTAATGGGTAAATATTTTTATACAATTCTGTTGAAAAATTTTTACATTGTAGTAGCCAATGCTTCCTCTAGAAATTGTTTTATAATCGTACAGTGTTGAATAAAGTATAATTCAATACCCGCAGGCAATTACAAATCGTGTAAATACACAAAATTAGTACTTTGTACCAAAATTCATCTACTAAAAATAATAATTTTTGATATTAGTAGCTGAGAAGGAAAATATATTTAGACATTTTTCATGTCTCTAGAATAAAGTAGACTATGGCTTATTAATCAATTTAATTTTTTTCAAAATAAATGACAAAAAGAAAATTTTGTCTTAAATGTTGGTTCTGGTTTTTGAATGATGAACTCTACTCGAGTTTAATTATGGTTCATTTTTCCCACACGTTGTTTAAATAGCTGTAATTGATTGATACGTCTCCTTTTCTAAATTTTAGAGACAAGAACACAGAATGATCTCGTTTTGCACACTTCCTAGACGTTTTCAAAACTGAAATCATATTTTTTCATAATTTAATTTTAGTGCAAAATATATGTACATATATGTTTATTTATATGATTTGAGTTTGTCGACGACTTCGAGTATTAAAAAATGCATATTCGATTTGTAGAGGAAGCGTTAACTAATTCAATATAAAGATTTTTCTAAAATATAATTAAAATACTAAAGTTTGCTTATTGTTCAATAAAATTTGAAACGGATTTAATCCTATATTATGTAGTGACATGTAAATAACGTTATTTGAATTCCTGTAATATTTAAACTCAATTGTGTGTGGGTTTTGTTATGGATACTTGTTTTGAATTAAAATAAATATACATAAATCGTGAATTTTTATAAAAAATTCCATTTCAAATAAACAATGAAACTTTCTAATCAAAACAAAATTTCTTTTATAAAACAAATCTAATTATAAACTATAGCATTGTTGTGGTACCGTTTTTTAAATTAGTGTATTTAAAACGTCTCATTAAATATTTTATCAAGAAATGTTCAGGAAACCTCCCTTGTTATATTTGAAAAAACATCCCCTAGTGCAAAGTTGGTGGAATTAGCATTTATTTCCTTTCCGTTGTGTCTTTTTTATTGTATTTGGACAAAAGCGAAAAAATGCGGCGATTTGAATTGTAAAAATAACACGATTCGGAAATCTTTACAATTTTTTGAATAATTAAAACGAGACTCTGGAGAGAGGAGAATAAAAGAAAGGAATTGCGGAATAAATGGAAAGAAAGTCGTAATTAGCAATTTTAAAATATTGACTAGGGAGGCGTTTTGTTCTTATTCGCTGCAAAATTATTTTAAGGGAACATTTTTTAATTGCCTTCTGGGGGGGAAGAGCAATTAGTAATGACCGATCGCGAATTCGGAAGATTCTGGGCGGGATTTCGTTGTATTTTCCGATAATAATAAGAGAACAGTTATTTTTCTGATTCATTTATTAATATATCCTTCGGCTGCTTCACTGCTCCTCTAAATCCTTGGCTCTCCTTCTCTCTGTCTGTTTATCTCGTCTTGTGTTTATGTAATTATTGGATTACCTCGTTCTGATATCTTCCGCCGCGCGTTTGGCATGATAAATCACAGGGATTACCAGGGAATTTGCTCCAGAACATTTCCCTCTGGCAGATTTTATCAATTTATTGTTTATGTAATTAAAGATTCAACGTCGAATATTATAATCTGGGAAATGGCAGTGCCTCCGAGTTAAGCTCAATTTTATCGCTCCTCGGGAATTCATTTTTCATTCCAGCCCTCAATTTGGTATTATTACGATTTTTCTGCTGAGTTCAGAGGGATGACAAAATATGATAATGCATATTTCTGTTCGTTGTTGGATTAAGCACTTTGTTCTTATCTATTATCTGAGTATTTCTATATTTATTATTTGATTATAAGAAAAGCCATTTTAACACTTCAGAATATTCATGATTAAGTTAGGATGTAATAAAGAATATGAATTAAACAAATAATAATTTAAGTGTACTATATTTAAAGAGATACTTTATTAACTATTTAACTGTTAAATACTCGTACAATAGAAATTGCTCAGATGAATTTTAAAATTATTTTTTTCAAAAGTGACATCGTTCCTTTTCCCTTTCCTCTTTCCTATTTTAATCTTTAATCCCCGATCGAAAATTGATATTTTAAATTCACATTATTTACCCAAATTTTCCGCTTCTTGTAAAATACAGAGGGTGCAATAATCTGCCATAAACGACGCTAAATAATTTTGCAATTTTCGTCTCCTTGTGCAAACAAGAGTGCCATTCGTTGTGCGAAAATAATTATGAAAATTTACTGAAACATGAGACATTGTATTGGGGTTGCGAAAAATCCGAGTGCAAATCAAATATCGGAGGAAAGTGGGTTGGAGATGAAATCAATTTGTTGTGTTTTTATATTACTCAAATGAGTTCACACAAAGACTCTGTGCTTATGGAGATCTCCGAGAATCCATCAATCAATTATCCAATAAATTTCGCTGCGTGGTATCGATTTAACAAGGAACCGTTATGTGTTTATTTACAAATGGGATTATTTGTCCAGGATTTTACGAACAAGGCCACCAATTTCATTTTGATTACGAAATTTCGAATTGAAAAATCGTTTTATAAGAAACCATATATGTTATGAATTTTTTTCGTAAACCATTTCATAATATCTTATCTTTCAACATCATTATATAAATAACTATAATAAACAAAAATAAAAAAGTGGGCTGTTGGTTTATTGTAATGAATATGAGAAATTATTTTAAGTGTTTATGTTTCAGATGAGAATATTTTCGAAATTATTATGTGGAGGCGCTGGGTCAAAACATTGGTATCAAATATTTTTTAAAAATTAAAATTCAAAACGATTGTCCTTTATCAAAACCATTTGGATTTTATAATTAGTATAAAAATATTAATTAATTATTCATGCGGATCAGCGATATATTTATTATGTTATGTTTATTTTCTTTTATTTGACGATTCAAGGTGAACCATAAGCTGTTAACGAAGATTCGCCATCGTGGTGGTCTGTCTCTGGCCACACTCCTCAGTTGTTAGGTTGACATCCTGTTTCCATTTGAATGGATCTTCTTTAAATCATCTTCGATCTTCCACGTACCACAAGACTTCTCGTTGTCTCTCCTCAAACTCGTATTTACGCCTTCTGATGGTTGTTTCATTTATTTTCGGCGGCTTTGTTATTTGCCACATGTCCTAGTTGGTAATGACTCTTGGCTAGAACATTTGTGGGATAAAACGTAGGTACTTATTGACGAATTACCGGCCTCATAGCCGATGTGTTTACGCATCCGGCTGCCTCTTCGGGGGCCATGGGTTCGATCCCTGGGCTGGTAGGATTGAGTGGGTCCTTTTTCAATTGTTCTAGGTGCTGTTAATTGACTAATAATACATTGAAAACAAATAGTCATAAAAAGTCTAAGACCGTTGGTTGAGGTTAAGACTCCCCATGTTCATTACAGGAATTGAAAGGGGGAAAAAACTTATTAACGAATAGATTACAGTTATTTGTCATACTCGTATTATTCAATTTTTGTACTTGTGAATAAGAAATTCATAGTCTACCAACAAATTTGACTCTATGCAAAAATTTCGGATTCACATCTTGTACATATGACTTTTTTGTTATCAAAGCCAAGCCATCAAAATTATGTGACTTTATAATACTTAAAACCGTTTCCAGTTTGATTTTTGAACTCAATTCTAATCGATTTATAATGTAATGTTTAGATATCTAAAGACTGTTTTTAATTCTTTAATTTTAAACCTTTGTAGGACGATTAAGTAATATAAATTGTATCAAAATAACGTTGGAAGTATGCTTATATAATTCTATAGCTCGCTGTTCTATTTCCATTATTCTATTATATTTTAGATAAAAAAATAAGGCTCAAATGAAATTTATGACTATAATACAAATAAGGAAAATATCTATATAGAGATATCTTATCTTCAATTGTTTGCTGAATGCTAATCATCCGATTCCGGAGCGGAAAATTTGTGCTGATTATCATAAATTGGCAATTACTAAATCATATCGATTGTGTCACAACATTACAAAAGCAGTGCCGCCCTTCGCCCTAAATCATCGCCCGAAAATGAGTCAACATTTATGGCTTTTCATCACTTCCCTCTCTGGATCAGGGATGGACACGTGCCGATAACTGAGGATTCCCCGATGCTCGTGTCATTGTGTAAACACTCTGGAAATTGGTTATGAATATGTCCGGAAGCTATGAATCCATGTTTTGATAAGGCAACACAACACAGATATGTGATACTAATAGCGAAGGCGACCGTTTAACTCCTTTTTCAATAAATTAAAGAGGCCACGTGACCAATCTCTGCCCTGATTACATTTGGTTTTTAATAAATGGTATGTTCGATAATAGCAAAGAAAAAAGAGATTTTTTTGCTATAAAAATAATATATATATTTCTTGTTATATATTGATATAAATTAAGATTTGTTTGAAATAATCAAAATAGTTTTTGTTTTTGAAATCAGTTTTTAAACTAGGAAACGAGTGTGAAATAAGAGTCGCAAAGCGAGTTTTTACAATTCTCTTCAAAATATACGAAAACTAAATTAAATGGATATAATTCATGTACTTCATTTTAAAGAGTAATGTATGTTATTAATTATTACAAAAAACATTTCAACAAAACATTGGTTGAACATGGTTGAAATTAACTAAAAATGTTAAACATATTGTGCATTTCAAATCCAAATATTTTCTTTTTGAGATGGTTGTGAACACAATTCGGCTTTTTGGTTAATTTTATTATACTACTATATTTACTATGAAATGAACAATAATAGATTTTTTTAAAATTATATTCTTTTTCTTTTAAAATCAAACTGAACTATTTATTAGAAAACACTTTACTTTATAAAACCACGGATTTAGCAAATAATTTTCAGGTTTTTAAATTGTTCTATAGCTTTTGTCAAAATATTAAAAATAATCTTAATTATATAAGTAATTCGAGAAATTATATATTTGATTTATAAGAATTTCTTATTAATTATTATTTTGAAAAATAAGGTAAGTAATTGCAGAAAAACTTGTGATTTTTGATTAATTTAAATTGTAAATTTTGTTATTCATTTTTACCTATTATATATTAATAAAAAAACAGTTCTCGCTTATCTTCATTTGTTTTTATCGTAAACATAATTCTATAATGTTTAACCTATTTGTTCTAGTTTTCAAACTTTTCAAACAGCCCTAAATAACGATTTCTTGTTGACTGGGCCTAATTCTGAAATCTGATGCAAAGTGAAAAAGATTTAATTATAATCCTCCCAAAATACTAAAAGGGAGCATATGGTCAAGAACGTTTCCCAAAGAGATCTCGAGACGTGTGAATTAGATCGTCTTAAATTTAAAATACTTCCGGAAAAATTTGTTTTGATTTGAGATGTGAAATGAGGTTTTAAATGTGAAATTGTAACCGAATCATGCGGCTAATTTGACGACTGCATCGTAAATACCACAAAATCAACACATCCTCTTCCAAACGTTGATCTATTAAAATATTTTATTACCTCTAGTGTAAATTTTCACATAATTTCATGCTGGGCGAAAGATTTCCCATTTAAATTGAGGCATCATCAGCGGTGTGGAGGATATTTATTTGGATGGATTTCGGTCTACTATTTCGGTCCCTCACAGAAAAATGTCAATTAAACCGCCTTTGGTTGGCTTTAGATTTTCATACTTTCTCCATCTCTTCTTTTGATAGGCGCCTGTATAAACAAACGTCCCTGTAAATTAGCCCAAATCTCTTCTTTGCCTGGCCGTACGTCAATCTCAGACCTTACTCACTTTGACATAATAATTCCATGTTAATTTCGTGTCACCAGCTAAAAAACAGGCATTTCTCTGTTGTTAATGGCACTATGGTTGAGAAGAGTTTTGACATTTTTATTTTCGGTTAACATGCCTTTTATTGAATGTGTTTGAAGTGGTGTATAGGAAAGTTAATGGTTCGAATTGAAAATCCAAATATGCTACAACATTTTAATGGTAATTACAAAACTAGACCATTAAGTAAATCATTATTAAACACTGAGGTTCTTTAAAATCAAGAACATACCAAGTGTTTTAAAATGGTTATTTTTCTCTTATTTAGATGACGATAGAAATTATAAATATATTTTTGTTTCTTTCTAATACAATAACTACCAGAGCAAATAATGATTTATAGAAATGATATTCAATTGTTAATTGTGAAAGATTGGCAAATGAATAGATAGGGCATTTGACAAATTTGATTGCGTAAACCAATTGATTAGAGCTAGACCTTCGCTTTGATGGAACATCTAAGGGCAATTCGCCCAACTGCGGAGGGCAGAGATATGAGGGGGCACAATAGATCTTCAGGTCAAAATGCGGGATCACCTCATTAGAGATTTAGTTTATACAATAGTTTGTCTATCATAAAAGATACACATTAAAAAGCTTCTATACCTTTTCACATTCCAATTTACAGGACATTATTCATTTCGAAATATGACTATTTTTATAAAATAAACACAAGTATTTATTGGTGATTATAGTGATTCAGTATAACCTATGAATACCTCTACACCATTAATTATATTTACTTAAAATAAAATAATAATAAAGCATAGCTACTTCGAAAAACATGAAAATGGTTATCACGTCTGCTCCAAATTGCAGTGGTGATTTTTTATTGCAAAATTTATATTAGAAAATGAATAATTCCGCTTCTAAAAGGGTTATACAGTGGTAATCCCCTTATCCGGGTGATCGGGGAAGGAGGTACCTTAGATAATTGAAAACTCAGATAGCACGAATATCCATATATCCAAAAATATTAAAAAAGAACAAAAATATAAAACATTTTTAATTTGTTTAATTAGTAATTGAGGAGCTGGGACAAGATCATGCTTGTACGTAATCGGCTCTACCCAGCGTATAAATAGAATATTACGGCGTCCATACATGAGACGAATGTCTCGGATAATTCGGAAGATCGGATAAACGAGACTCGAATAGGCGGGATTCTACTGTACTTAAAATTGTAATGTTAATAGTTGCGATAGCAAAGTAAAAAAGTCGAGTCCGCTAAATATTTCTTTTGAGCCCTTACTTAATAATTATTTGATACAACTAATTTTAGTAAGGAAATTTAATTTTTTTTGTATCTTAAATAAAAAATATATTTAAAAAAAAAATAATCAAACTAAATGGTCATAAGTAATGCAATTCTTAAACCAATTTATGGACATAAATACAATAGAAGCCGCTTAATAGAACCATGGGTAATTGAAACAATTAGAAGAAAAAGAAACATTTTATGGTCGACATCATATGAATACACGTAAATTAAAAATAAATGACTTTATTGAAATCATCGGATATTTTGAGGAAATCAATAAAGTTCCGGAGTGTTTCTAATAAGCTTTTATTGTATGTATATCCTTAAATAATATATTACAGACTGAGAATAAGATAGCTGAAATAAAAATAGGATAAAAATTGTTATTGCCATTTCGCTCTTAAGCATATGACAAATAAATAAAATACTAATGATTCTCAGACAATCTCATCCAAACAGAATTCAATTTTATTGTGGGTTTATTTTTATATCGTTCCGCAATTTTGTTCTTCACCCTTTTAGCCAATTTCATAGATTTGATCAGAATTTTAGACAAAACCTGCCACAAAATCCGTTTATCCATTCGGGAAATCGTTGGCTTACTGCGGAGGCCTTGTTGTGACTAAATTTCGAATTGGATTGGATTAAATTGGGGGAGAGATAGAGAGATGGAGTGAAGCCACCCAGGATGATCAAATCGCGCGTTTATCATAATTAACGGCCCCACGAAAAAAATCTCAATCAAATTGAACCAATAAACACAAGACTGAGTCTGTTTAAATGAGGAGATCTTAGTCATAACAAGTCACAATCATATGTGGGGGGCTGGGGCGTGTAATTGGGCCCATAAATAATGTGGCATGTCATATCTTCGAAGCGCGAGCACCGTTTTGTAAACAGTCAATTTGTAGCACACGCATAACCTTTTAACCGGCGAGATTCGATGATTTAGGGCCAAGTAAACAGGCGATTTATTTGCCCCAAAGGCATATAAATCCTTTCACTGCTGACGCCACTAATTGGGGGAACTGTGCTCGCTCGCTCTCGATGCATGTGGCCCAACTCTTTCTCTCCCGACGACGACGGTGACGAAATGCAGGTGGTGATCGTTAATCATTTCTCAATAATTGAAGATTAAACATTAATTTTGAAGTAAATTAAACAAAGGAATTTGCATTAGGATTAAGGAAAACAAACAAGAAATGGTAATATGGTAATTGGTCCATAACAATTAAGTTTAATGGTGATGTTTAAAGTTTATTAATAACTTGAAAAGATACTGCTTGTGAAAAACCAAATCTGTCCTGTGGTTGTGTTATTCTTAAGAAAAAATTTACAGATTTTTTTTATTTTGAACTACTGATTATCAAAAACTTAAACAATGTGGGAAAAAATAATAAATAAAATAAATTTTCCCTTTCAATTCCTCTAAGGAACATGGGGAGTCTAAACCTCAACCAACGGACTTAG
>JXOV01007140.1:0-15851 GCA_001014945.1 Clogmia albipunctata | reverse complement strand
CCCATAAGCCTATACTGAATACTGAATTGTAGAAGTTTCCTTTCATGTGATTGATATATTTATGAGAATTGCCGTTCTCTCGGATGTTTTTTCGCTATCAGATGGATGCAGTTCGTCGCCTCGCCTCAGCAGTCCATGTGTGATCCACATTGGCGGTATTTTTTAAAAACAAATACACATGTACTACATCGCATCCATATGGATGAGCTTCATTTTCAATAACACATTTTAATGGCACAATAACCTATTATAGCAATGTGGGATATAAAAATTTATAACGCTTAAATACAAAACAGAGATTTATTTTTACCAAATTTGATTAATTAAATCACATTACTCGTGTTAATAATTAAGCCCGCAGTTATTGATAAAGAATTGAAAGTACAGTAGAATCCAGTAATAATGATTACGAAGGGAAGTCAAAACCACACAAACTATTTATCCAAGGTATGTTACGTACTTCAAATATGAATTGATGTAAAACTAATGGAAAATTTAGATTTTTAGCAAATTTGCAATGTTTCGGATTTCTTAAACAGCTTAGATTTAATGTGTAAATTAATATCCGTCTCTGTCACCTACCTAAATTCTTTCAACAAGCTAGTGATTTGTGCTCTGAATGAGAGATGTGGGTCTTTGAAGATAAAGTTGACCACGGAGTTCCAAGAACTGGGCATTGACCGAAATTGCGCATTTCATATCTCTCGGCAGCTGAATGCGGTTTGTTTGTCGAGTTGGATTTCTGCAGCCAGCAGCTTGATTGTGGATCTGCTATATTCTCAGATTATTTGCCAAGTTTATTTCTATCAGCTATAAATTAAGAGCTAATATTTTAGATAGTTCATTTAAAAGTCTCCAAATTAGGATTTGAAAAAACTATTTCCTATATGAAAGCAAAAACAAAAAAAAGATCATGTCTTAATTCGGAATAATCAAGGCCAACAGGGGATCGTGTTGTGAATACTTTTTCTGCTTTGATCAGATAGCAACTAAACCATTCATTTCCCGAGAATCGTGACGATCTGCCTGGTACGAGAGAGTTCGGTCTAGAGAAGGAGGATTCTGTAATATTGAACTCTGTGTTCCATGTATTCATCCTCTCTATACCATTCAATGAATAATGGGACATTAATTATTAATTACGGAAAAGAGCAACAAATAAAGTTATAAAAACGCGAGACGGTCAAAAACCTCAGTCCAAAACGACTTTAAACTTGAATACGACGTGTTTTGATAAAGTTCAACCAAAGCTGGACTGTGTAGTATATTTTTTGTTGTTGTTGAGTTGTGCTGAGACTGTGTAGTAAAAAGATTGTATGGGAAGAGTGAGAGTATTGGATGATAATTTTGCTAAACAAATCTGTCCTATTTCCACTTAATGAATGCTAATGGCTTGGAGTTTTTTTTCTGTAAAGATATGGATCGCCTTTTTAAATATCGTTCCAAAGAACAATAATTAATTATTACCTTAAACATCAACTAACATAATTATAATTCAAACTATGCGTTGGCCAATTTGGTATGAATTTATTAAAATTGCTATACTGTTTGCATTTCAAATTATGCTCCAAATGTTTGAAATTTCGTTTTGAGGTTACTTAATTTTCACCTTGACATAATGAACAAATATAATTTTAAATGCGGTTTTTGTGTTGTATGAGGAACACAAATCTAAATAGGGTATGGTTTGTGTAATCGTTAAGTGTCATAGTTGTTGATAAATGATAAAGATAAATTATTTCCATATTTGTTTGTACAACAAATTGATTTTAAAATTTGTGTTTGTTGATTAGGGAAACCTCTATGGATAGTCTGTTTGTTAAGAGTGCATTATTTTAATGATGTTTTAAATATAATGCATTATAACAGTTATATATTTATTCTTTGATTTATATCTAATAATTTTTTTTAGCGACGACACAACAACCTTTAGCGGTTTGGGTCTAATCGATTCGTTTACCATACCATACCATTTATTTTATTATGCATTTTTGTAGCTTGATATTATGACACTCAAATTTGTTCTGTCAAAGTCGTTATTAAAGCAAAAGTGCTTTTAAGAATTCTTTAAAGCCTACATGCTTATTCTTTATTAATAAAGTGTGACCTCCGTGAAAGAAATCAATCAAATATATATAGACGTCAGTTTTGTTATGTAGGGTTTATCTGTATTTGCGGATGTATGTGTGTGTTTTTGAGTGTTTTACCGTATGGTTTAAATTAAAATAGCACAAATTAGTTATAAATTAACTGTTTACGCTTCTTTTAAATTTAAAACAATCTATTAACGGATAATATTTCCTATGTGAAAGACAGTGATGGAAGATATTGCTTTCTACATTTTCTCTTAGAATTAGAAATGGAAATGAAAACAATGTGAGCGAGGCAAAAAATTTAATTTTTAGGACAATGAATGTTTTTTTTTAATTTTGGTGTTAATTTATTAAAAAATGCATATAATTTTGTATAAAACACGGTCGATAAGCATTATTAAATACTCGGATTTTCTTAAAGTCACTCGCTACGCTCGTGGCTTAACCAACTCTTGTATTTAATAATGCCATATCTTATCGACCTTGTTGTTTAAATAACTATTATTAAATGCCTCATATACTTGCTTACCATTTTTTTACAATTGACAATTAAATTGCAATTCTCAAAATCAATATTTGTGAAGATGATTTGTACCATGAACATATGATTCTATTTTGATATGATTTTGCCACCGAAACACTGTAGAGACTCAGTCGGTAGAAGAAACAAAGCTTTGTTTTGAGTAAATTTCATACAAATTAGTTGGATACCATATAAAAACCCCTTCAGTTCTTTCTTTCATTTTGTCAGTTCTTTTTAAATGTGTATGTGACTGGTTATTTCATACATATTTCATAGTTCAATTTACATTCGATCTTAATAACTATTTGATTACAAAAAACGTCAATTAATTTTCAAATCGAAATTTTATACTTAAAATACAGTTAAAACGGGATGCTGAAGATGTGTCCTCGATAAAATAATGAAAGTTATCAGATTTTGGAGTGAATCTTCCTTAAATTTGAATTTTAACAAAATTTTAATTTAAAACTGGTTGCCGCTGAAATCAAATATGTTTATATCTCTAAGGGTAATCAATAAAACACTTAATTGTAGACCCCAGAAATAATACGATTTTTATGATAATAATGGTGGGTTAGTGAGGTCTGAATTAGGGTCTTAAAACCATCCAACCCTTACATATCTTTCATCAGTATCCATTTTTTGAATGGTAGCCAAATACAGATTTTCTCTTTGATCCATGCATACTTTAAGAACCCGGCTGAGTCGAACAAATAGTATTGACGATAATAGTTGTTCGATAAGTGAGGTAAGTGATATTAATTTTTGGTAAATATATTTATATAAATACTAATCACAAACTATTGTTAGTGAAAACTAGTAATGAATTTCTAAAGAAAAAAATTACGATCTACATTGAATTTATATTATTATTATTATTTATCCTGTAATATAAAAACTATCTCTAACTTGTATTGTTTTTTGCCTTATGCAGTGGTCACAGAAATTTACTGCTCGAGAACGACCCGCCCCCCATTTTAAAAATCCACGGGATCCAATAAGATGCTGAGGAATACAATAGAGCAATTTTCAATGTCAGTAAGCCTGAGCTGCACATTTGTGCGATCGTATTATTATTATGAGATTTAATTCTTCTGATCTCCCAAAAGTCAACAGACATAACGGTATTTGCTGATACCTTGTTAAATTTCAAACCGTCATTGTGCCGTTAATACTTACTCTATTTTATGTTTGGAAATTGCATAAAACAGCAAGTACAACAAAGATTCCATAGACATGCAATTTCATTATATAACAGTTAATTGGGAAATTGGATTTTTAAAATGGGGGCTTAACGTTCTCTAACAGTAAACCGGCTGACTTTTCGGTGTGAACAGCGTGTTATTATAAGAAAAGTAATCCATTAAGATCTTTGGTAGTATAGGTAAATTTTTGGAATCCTATATTAAAACGTTATCCTTTTGATAATGAAACCTATTTAAGTCCTGTAGTTAACTCTCATTTCCTTGTTAAATATGGTTGATCATAATAAACTTTCTTTAATACATTTTTTCACATTGTTTTGTAAAATTGTATTGACAATTTAAATTCAAAGTTTTAACGAATTAAAAAAAACATTTAACAGACCATAATTTACATATAAAAAATGGTCAGAGTTGTAAATTTGATCGACAGCAATGACGTTGGAATAAAGTAGGTAATAAAAAAACATTGAATTAAAATCACATTATTAATATAGATAACCATTTGGACTCTTGGGCGGATTAATTGATTTATTAATTGGTGCAACGAAAAAAATTGAGTCAAATTTCTCGGTCAATGGCCACAAGCAGTTGTAATCAGTCGTCAATTTGTTTTTATTGACATTGATCGTGCCTTCAAACTGTAGGTTATTTCGGTTCAAATACATTGGCTTCAAGGTGGAATATATATAACTATTTTGAAATTATTATATTATAATATTATTAATTATCATAATTACATAAATTACCTCATTTATTTTAATATCTTCTTCATTAAATTGATTTTTTACGACATTTTAAGGTCAGGCAGATCAATTCCCCATCTCATGTATTTGTACAGTTATCTGTGGCCTGAATTTGCCAACACTTTATCAACGTACTGTATATGGTGTCTGAGAAGACAAGGGATCCCATAGCATGCCATAACATTTCACATTTCCATAGAATAATATATTAAACTAATCTTAGGTATTAGAGATAAGATAAAAGCGTTTATTAGTCCCGCCATTCAGCACCGCACACTAGCACAGTATAGGTTTGGACACTTTAGATGAAGGATTTGTTGTTAGTTGTATGTACCGTTAGTTTGAATTGTTTGCTAATTTCGGAATATGTAAATTATATAAGAGTTGTTCTCTCCATGCATTGATAACCCTTAGAATATATTATACAAATCACCTTTTGATATTTTGAAAATATTAGCTCTTAATTACACTGCGTAATAGATTAAAGGCTTCTTCTTTCAAACAGTTAGTTCAATAATAATTACTGTCTAAAAATTATCTTCGAGTGTTACCTGGTTGAGGGATTTATTAAGATTAGTATAGATAAGATAGGGTGGGTTAAAAGTGCAATTAGACCCATATACACAACACACTAGGACAGTATAGATGTCAAAATTTATTAATCCAAATTCGTTATATTGGTTAAAGATTCCATTTTTTTTGTATAAAATTATGTCATTTCTTAGACCTCTGTGGTCAAGTTGGTAGCGCGCTTCTCCTATTTCCAGGAGGTGTCGGGTTCTAATCCCGATCATTGTCACCAGGTAACGCTTTTCCTAACAACCTCCTTTTCCTTTCTTTCTACTTTGGTTTACAATTCTGTATTTGAAAAATTTCCTATCCAAATTCATAATTTTCCTATAAGTGCACACACTTTTTTTTAAATAAAATTGTCTTTCGCAGAGATCTCATAATAAAATAACATAATCCTTTGAAAAAACTTGAATTCCAAAGATATAATTCTCAGTTTTATACAATCAATTAAATGAAACTAAATATTTTAGTTTCAGATTGAACCTTTATTATATTTTTGAACTAAATTGTCTGAAAAGGCACAAAACCCCCTTGCACTCTCAATCACTCATTTGTATTTGATAATAGGCTGTCATTTGGAATAGACTGATAAGAGAATTATTATGAATTATTGTGTAAAAGTGATAATAGATTTTCAGTTACAGCGATGGGAAATGAACTGATTGTAACTATAAAACAAATATGATAATAAGGCTTAAACACTTACAATAAACATTAAAAATGACACATTTCAAGATTTCTTCTTCAAATTGAATATATTCACATATAAAATTATAATAGTACTGTGGTGATCCAGTCTTTCTAGTCACAATTCCAGGACTTTAGACGCAACTAAAAAGGTCCGAGTGTTTAATAATGCTTATCGACCGTGTTTTTATACAAATTTTATGCATTTTTGAAATAAATTTACAAAAAAAATCGTTTTATCAAAAAGTTGGGTAAGAGGTTCTAAATTAAAATTTTTAAATATTTTGATAATTTTTTTTCTCGGACGTCACACTTTAAAGAATACCTCAAAACACTTGTGCTATAACGACTTTGACAGATTAAATTTTAGTTCATTTTTGTTGCTTAAAATTGATATTAAAGCAACAAAAATGCATAAATATCTTTTCGTGAATATTGCTTTTATTAAGTAGCTAAGAAAAGTTTATCATTTTTATACTTCGTCCTCTTTTCTGTTAATAGTTGAGGCTTTTTGTATTACAAGGGTGTAAAATGAGCCGTTTGGCGGGTTTTTCATCGTTTCCGAGTTAAAAAACAAATTTTTCACCCGAGCAGGCCTAAATTATTTTTACAATTTCTTCAAAAATCTACATGAAATTAACTTTAAAAAGTTTGGTCATTATAACGGTCTCTATTGGAATGATTATTTAGGGGTCTGACTGTAAAATTTAAGAGTTTATTTCTCAAAATATCGTCGACATTTCGACTTTGAAACAATTTTATTGGAAGATTTATGACTTTTTTCACCCTAGTGAAATACAAATTCAAAATTTTCACTACGCCGAAAAATTGACGCATTATGAAACTGAAATCAGGGCGCAAAAACTATTCAACTATGCAAAAAATATAATGAGATGAAAATGGTTAAAAGTTTCGTTAATTAATACATTTAAATTTATGATTGGTTCTGTATTTTCTTAATTTTATTGATATTTATTTCTTAATTATGAATTAATTTACCAAAAAGATTATTTACATATTAAATTATATTGCCATTGAGTTTTCGATTATATAAAGATTATACGTATAAGATATAGCTGACATTTTTTTATATGATTTTAACATTTTTTATTTTTTTATAATATTCTATTAATTTCTTGTTTCTCTAATTTTTGCAAATGTGCCTGTTTTTGTTGAATTTATTTAATCATTTTTAAATAGTATACTCTGTATATCTACGTAAATATATAGGAGGTACGAGTATATAGCGATAATAATTAATGCATACTTGCAAATTTCCTTCTCTGTATTTCCACTCTACTTTTCGCAATATAAATGTAACTGACCTAACCAACCCAAATGTATAATAAGTACGACGAACACACATAAATAGTCAACTAATACAGCCAGCAAGTTCAATTAAATTTGAATTTTCGCAACTGGCTTCTAAACGCAATTTGTTTGCGGTTAGTTGCTAATTTGTTTTGCAAACGAAATTGAAGAAAATAAACGAGCTATTTCTAATTCTCAGGTAATTAAAACTAATCTGGCGATTGGACGAGAGAGGGTGACAAAATCGTTATCACCATTTCCTTCGACCTCGTTCAAGGTCGAATGTAAATATAAAACTGAATATTATCAATAGAATTACCTGTATTTGTGTGTATTCCTTAGTAACAATTTCAGCAACAATGATAACAATCCATCAGTCATGACCAAGTTAAACGCTTTCCATGAGCAAATATGCCAAGTTCATTGCAAGCCAAACATCAATTTTACGCATTTTTTGACGTGATTGATTTTGAATTTTAGCAATTAATATTAACAAAATTTGATCAGAAACTATTTAGAACAACTATGTAAAATAGAAGTGCATTTATATAAGCAGCAAGCACTTATCACATTGCCCGTAACCTTGAATTTGGTCATTGAACGATAACGACAAATGCACTTCCAGGCACTTTTTTAAATATTTATTTTACCGACAATTTCACAAAAAATTCTATATATAATTTTATTATTCCAAAACTGTTTCTCACATAAAAGCAATTGATTGTGAAAATTGCCCTAGAATTTGCATTTTAAACAAAACAGTGTTGATTTGCTAATTTCACATAGTTATCAGTTTATTTTCAATACATTTGTTTAATAATAGCTTAGGTCTATTTTAGAAATTGAATAATAACTCAAATTGTAATTGCACACCAAGATAAGGGATTCCAATATGATATAATTATTAGTCAAACTCAAATGTGTTATCTTAAAATAGAACAGCCGTCATTGATCTTTGGTACAGCTTTTTAGGAATTCGCAGACACGTCAAGGCTGTTCAGATGTTTTTTTTTGTATGTCGTTTAATCTGGTTTTTGCCAGAAAAGCATTTTTAATAAGAAATTAAATTTTAATTATTTTCAAGTCATTTGTTTTAAACAGTTATAATTTTTAAGACAAGTTTTTAATAGGGCTTTAAAGGAGGTTAGTTCAAATGTTCGTTGCTGGAATCATTGCATATGACACTAATGCCTTACCTAGTTGTCATTACACTGTGAATAGTTTTTTTTTTATAAAAGTAATGTTAATCCATCATCGGATATGATTTTCAAAAATAAAATTTAAAAGCAAACTAATTGATGAGGAATTATACATTTGCAAACAATCTACTATTTATCAAGTTTAATAATATATTTTGATACAAGTGGTGAAATAGAGGTAATTACAGCACAACTTTTAAATGAGTGCTGTAATAACCTATTTCACATGTGTAATGAACGCTATTTTGTATAATTCTGAAAAAATATCAGTTAATTGATCATTAAAAATAAAAATCGTTCGCAGCAGTTTTTTTCAAAGTGTGGAACAAGTAAGACACAATGTGTACAAGTAAGACACAGTGTGTTTAAAAGAGTGAGATGGGAATACTCACAACGAAATGGTTTGACAACAATATGTTATTTCATTCAACTGGTGACTGATTTGCGTGAAAATTTTAAAATATGTATTACCGCACGCCGTGAAGAAATGTAAACCGTTACAGAACCAATTTCCGTTAAAAAGAGGCAACTTTTCGATATGGAATTACAAAAAATTATTTAACTATATTTTTCTATGTTTATTATAATTCTGTAATATATGGCCTGATAAGTTTTAAAATTTACACTCCAATTTGAAGATAGGCTATCAGTGCAGCAAAAAAACACTCTCATATGATTTTAATGCCTGAAATTGACTGACAATTCAAACTAACATATTTTTAATATCAAGCCTCTCCCGTAAAGTGGATAGACCTATACTGCTCTGGTGTGCGGTGCCGAGTGGCGGATCTAATAATACGTTATCCTTTTCATCCAAATGCTCTTCAGATTATTCAAAGTAATTACTATATAGATAGCAATAAGTTAAGGGTCAGAAATAGTGTTAGGCAGGGAGAACTAGGGCGAAATACGGGTAGGGACGTATTTTCTGTCAACCATACACTTAATGACACGTTTTCGTACATCTGTATCTTATTTTATTTATATTATATTTTTTGTTCTTTTTTTCCTCTTTCAAATTCTGTAAAGAACATGGGGGGGTCGCAACCTCAACCAACGGGTTTGTGAGATTTCGGTGACTATTTGTTTTGAGTGTATTATTAGTCAATTAATAGACCAGTTGAAAAAGGACCCAGTCAATCCAATCCGCCCAGGGATCAAACCCTTGACTCCGAAGAGGCAGCCGGATGCGTTACCTCATCGGCCACGAGACAGATTTATATATTTCATAGTATAAATGAATAAGGGCTATAATCCCCGAGCAGGTTAATCACCCACTTACCAATACGTTTATGTATGTGTGTTAATCATTAAAATTGAATTGTGGAATATTATAATCAAAAAGTGTCATGTTCTAGAAAAGTTTTCCATTTTCGTTTCAGTATGATTTGGTATTTCTCTTACCGAAATGACATTAATTTCAGTAAGAATACTTTTTGCATAGACATTCTTTTTATTACATCCAACTCTTACCTCTGGCTAGACATGAGGTTATAATTTCAGAGATAAATTTAAGAACAAACTTTAGCGGCAAAGAACGGATACAAGGTCAGACGGACATTTTTTCCTCTTCTTTGGCTGGTTACTATTTTTTCCGTTCTAAGAATCGGAACGCTTTTGAGTATTATATGCACGAGTACATGTGAACTTACCTATTTCAGTCTTTTGACAACAGGAGACAGACACTAGACCTAAAGCGAAGAACCAGACAGAATCGTTAATGGAAGAACATGACATTGATGGTTTACGTGATTAAGACCATTCACCCACAATTTTTGCTGTATATAGCTGTTTTTTGCGATTATTATTTATGAAATATTGTTTGTCCATATGTAATATTATGTATGCCATTATATACTACAAGCTCACCTTATATGATAAGTCGTGTACCTTCTTTTAGATAAACGAAAATAAATAATAATTGAAATGATCGAAAACATTGATATTGAATTCAGATTTAAATGAGGGTTCATTAAATCATCTGGCAACTTTTCGATTATGGCTATAGATAGAGGCTACTGGTTTCTGATCCACCACAGTCACAAATATCCCCAGTTGAACTCGTATCTCTGCAGAAGAGTCTTGCAGGCTGTTGCACATAAATTGCACTGCAACTGTGCTTCATTTTGCAACGCGATTCGCTTTGCATTTTGTGGCTGTTGGCGGACTCTCGTTTATCATTATCGATAATCTTCCGGAGCCAATTACAGGCCACAAACACACCCGACCCGAGAGTTCAGAGCAGTGTTCCGCGTATTTGTGTCCACATGTGAAACAGGCCTCCTCCTCCTCTTCTTGGATATCGGGTGGATTGGCTGCCTCCAAGGTTAAGGTGAATGCTTCGAAATTGTTTCTCGTTCAAAAAAATTAAAGTGTGTCTGCACATACAGTATCGTTCAAAAATGAGGTTCCTTTACCTCATAATTAAATATTATCCAACACAAAGAACGAGTTTGTAATCTAATTATATTTACAATTTATGTAAAACCAATTTATTACTAATAAAAATTATTATCCATTAAAAAACAGATATTTTATAATATTACGATTATATAGTATTCTAATCAATTAACAAATCAATTTCTCCTGTAAAATGACTAGTGCTATACTGCCCTAGAGTGCGGTGCTGAATGGTGGGCCTAAAAACACTTTTTTCCTTCCCAATCAAATTCTATCCTATTTCTTTTGCGATATAATTTACAATTCATAGTAAGAAACTATTAGTAAACTTTTGATTTTTATTTCGGAACTGAATTAGTGTGGTTGAGCGGGAAATTGGTATTCTAGTGAGTAACTGTAAATATTGTCAAACTATCAAACGATGAGTTGTCGATCATATATTTAATTCTCAACGAAGGACTGTCAGTGCAGGGACATTATCAGTTTTTCTATAGTCTATAAATTTCTGTTAATTCACACTAAGTGTGCAAACCTATACTGTCCTATTGTGGGGTGCTGAATGTCGTGGCTAATAAATACTTTTTTCTTTTTTCATTCTATCCAATCCCAACCTAAACGTTCGCATAGGAATCATTATATTGAATTTGATTTCGTAGCAACAAATTAGCTAGAGCCAGAAATAGTGATATGCAAGGATAGTGACTCGTTATCGTGCATCGTTACATAATCTTATTCATATATTGATATAGGAATAAGGACCATAATCCCTGGGTGAGTTCTGCGTAAAATTTGCTTTGAGTTTTGAACAGTACTGTATATAACTCTACTTAAATCGCGACTCATGCCAAAAAACACCAATCAACATCTAAAACACTAATGAAAAGAGGCAGATACACAAAAAGTCAACCAAAACCGAAAACACTACGTAATTTTGTAAATAAAAAGCGACGTGTGTATAGATTTTCTGACGCGTTCTGCACATTCGCGGTCGAGGCTGTTTAGCCCCAAAGTTCATATACCTATTTTTAACAACTGTTACTATTGGGAAACTCGAAGCACCACTGTCGTATGGTCAGTCAGCCAGCTGATGATGATGAGTTTTTTGTCGCACCCGCATTTATTTTGAGGTACGTGGAAATTATTATTGTTGGCAATCGGCGTTAGACAAATGGACGTCGATAAAGTTTCCAATTCGTCATCTGAAATCATTTCTATTTAAATTACAATTAGACGATTAAAACAACACGTGTGCACCGTCATCTAATTAGAAAATTGGCTCTTTTTGACGGACTTTGGGAAAGTCGTTTTAAGATGCTCGTGTCAGATAAACCATAATTAGTACACTTTAATGCATTTTCCGTAAAATAATGAACCTGTTATTGATTATTCAAATGGGAATCAACGATTGATCATTTTTCAATTGAGTGACAATTACTGGTTTTGGAATGATTTCTCGAATATGATTAATAATCTAAATAGATTATTGAAATTATTCATGTTTGCATGATTTTTTGGAAGCAAATTATTAACTGTTGACAATTGTTTCATACGCATGTTAATGAACTTAGTTAATGTTTTTTTATTTCCGTGTGTGGGTTTTATTACAGTTACAAATTCTGAATAAAAAATCACACCTTTTATGAATAACAAATAACACGTCAAAAGCCAGACAATTAGAAACCCCGCAGATTAAAATTATATAACCCTAAATTCGAAATTCTTTACGAATAAATAACACTTCATATAGAAAGTATCCCTTAAAGAATTTATGTACATTGTTTATTTTTTACTATAGTTATTTCCAGTCTTAAGTTTATTTTCTAGTAATTAATAATTTTGTCAATATATCGAATGATGAGTTGTTTAACTTATATTCAATTCTTAAAGAAGGACAATCGCTTACTAAAAATGAACATATCCTCCAAAGTGCCAAGACCTATACTGCCTAAGTGTGCGGTGCTGAATGGCGGATCTAAAAACATTTATCCTTTCTCATCCTATCATTCGTAAAGGAATCATTTTATTGAAATACTATATCGATAGCAAGAAGTTGGTTAGGGCTAGATCTTATTATAGACAGGGAAAGCTAAGGCGATATACGAGGAGGGGCGACAACATACATCTATTGATACGTTATCGTACATAGTTACAATTATGTTATTCATATATTTATTAGCCGACAATTCGAACTAACTATATTTATTACTAAAATTAAACCTCTCTTAAACAGTGCCTAGACCTATACCGCCTTCGTGTGCGGTGTCGAATGGGGAGTCTAGTATCACGTTTATCCTCTCCCCCTAAGATTACAAATCACTATAACGATAGCATTAAATTAGTTAGGGCCAGAAATAATGTTAGGCAGGGAGAGCTAGAGCGAATTACGTGGAGGGGCGGATGGTTGTTTACCATACACCTAATGACACGTTTTCGTGCATCTGGACAATTATCTTATTCATATATTTTATATGTGAATAAGGGCTATAATCCCCGAGCGGGTTCCACGCTCACCATCCAATAACCAATATATATATGACTTGAATAAGAGCAGTAGCGTACCTAGAGTTTTTGCAGCCCAGAGCGGTCGAATATGGAATTTGCCGCCCCCTCACATAAATTGATAATTTTTCAAAATCAAAGCTATTTTACATTATTTTGTGCAATTGGCAAATAATAAGAATAGAAGCGACTATTTTTGTGTATTATCATGAGGTGATTTTTAGATAATTAATCCTCAAAAGTGTATTTTGTTCTTAAATATTGCATTTTATAGTCAATAATGCCGCCCAAAATTACATCACCCGGAGCGGTCCGCACCCAGTAAGCTACGCCAGTGAACATGGGCAATAATTCCCGAGTGGGTTCTGTGCCCAACCAACCTATTTACTATTAATTGTTAGTTTTTAATGATATTTTTCATTTGTTTAAAAATTAAAAAAACTAAATACATTTTCCACACATCCAGATTGTGTTTACTTGCTGTTTTATTTTCAAATGTGTACATAGTAATTGTTATGTGAATTTGTCTTTCAACCCCTTGTTATATTCACCACAGGTGAATGATCCAAGTGTAAATATATCAAATAAAGTTTAACAAAAAAAATGTTAAAGTGTTTGCACAATTGTATAGATTTATGATTATGTCTTAAAAATAGACAGATCAAATATAATTTGGTATAAAAAAGAATATAAATTTAGACTGTTACTTTTTTCAACTATTACAATATTATATTTTTGAACAATTTTATTAAAGGAATAATGTATTTCCCATGAAAAAGCTTAATACTCGTACTTGGATATTTTACCATTTTATTTTTACTTCAACTTGTTCTCATGGAAAATATTTGAAACAATAATAAATCTTGTATTTTTAAAGCAGTCAATATTGCGAATTTATTATCACCATGGAGGAATGTTGAAGTATTAAATGGTCATCCAAAAATAAAACCCATAAATGTCTCTCGCTGTTCCAGTCGACACATCCAGCCAGAGAATAAAAGTCCATTGAACTGGTCGCTTCTAATTCGGAAAATACATTCAAGTTGGGGTCGTTAACTTGAAATCATCACACAGATATTGCGACTCAGAATCTCTTTACTGAAAAGTGAAATGGCAGCAAATGTATCCGGGGAATAGAAGTGGTCTTTTTCGGTGAAGGTCCTACAATCTTTTAAAATGCAAGTTTATGTCTTCTTACTCAAAAACAAGTCGCTCCTGTTATCGGTCAATTGCATTGCAATGTGTCCCGATAACAAAAATCCATTTACTGTCAATGCCAAGAGCTTAAAATAATCAAATGTAACTAAATTACCGCTTATCTTTTCCATATTTCAGTAATTAAAAATGATTGTCGAAAAGTGATAACATTACTCATATACACAATCTGACTAATAATTAAAGCCCACACAGACGTCGTAAAGTTTAGACGTCGTCGTCGATGATGATTTTGCGTCGATATCAAACCAAAGAGCAAAGAGTAATGAACTGCTATCCTATCTTCAATTGTTGAAAAACAAAATTCGCGAAACGAACACCGCCGTCTCCGCCAGATGATATCTTTCAGCTGTGTTGACCTGGCCATTTGTATATGGTTTTGCGGTGTGTTAAAGTAACCATTAACAACCGATCATTAAATCAAGTGTGCAAAAGTGTGGGATTTTAAATAAATTCAATCGTAATTATTATTAATAATCTTAAGAGATGCGCAATATTCAGAGCCTTGAAAAGTTTTTGCTAAGTAAAATTCTCCCCATCTACATGTAGTGACTAGTCCCAAAAAGAAGCCCATAAACTACATTTCTTTTCCTGCCATCCATTGCCATGTAACATGCTCGAAACATGTATAATCACGTTTATTTCAGCTTAAACAGTCTTGAACACCATCAAACTTAAGATAAGACGAGTCGCGATTGGTTATTAGTTTTGTTTTACTCTATTTTTTGCGAACAGCAAATCTATACAAAACCGATAAGGTAATGGGGTTGAGTTTGTTTTTTCCGTTTTTGCAAAAGAACAAATAAAAATAACGAAAATACGTCCGGCACACAAATGTAAATTTTTCATCAGCCAGACTCAATTTCGTTCATTCATATAGAAAAACGCAACTCATTTGCTAACTTGTAATGATAAAAGTTATAATTAATATGATATTTATTTAAAAATTTATTTTCTTAATAGTGTAAAACTTGAATAAGAAGTTGTTTAATAATTCTTAGGTTTTATTTGCCACAATTAATAACTTAAACTAATAGTTATTTATACAACTAGGTCGTTAAGATAAGGCATTATTAAACACTAGGGTTCTTTAAAGTCACCAATATAGCGAGTGATTTAAAGAAGGCCCGTGTGTTTAATAATGCTTATCGACCTTGTTTTATACATAGTTGTGTGCATTTAAAAAAAAAAATAACATAAAAATCTTAGAAAAATCGTTTATTCAAATGAAATTTACAGTATAGTTTACCTACTCACATTGTTTATGTTTTTCTTTTTATAATTCTACGGAATGATGTAGAAAGCGTCAATTTGTATCGTACTTGAACTGGGAAATATACCATGTATTTTGACGAGCGCAGCGAGCAAAATGATGTGCTGTAATAGCCAATTTCACATGTGTA
>JXOV01007126.1:0-14867 GCA_001014945.1 Clogmia albipunctata | reverse complement strand
AGCTGCCAATATCTGGACAACTTAGTTAAGGCCAAAATTTTAATTTAATCAAAGCCGCTCATAGTTAAATTAAAATTTTGGTGAAACTCAAATTTTACTATATTTCTCTATAAAATCTGATAACTGCCATTATTTTATTGAAGACACATCTTCCGCAACCTATGTGCACAGTATTTTTTAAAAAAATTCCATTTTATATTTAATTCACTGATATATTCTAGTTTTAAAATTTGTTGTTTGTAAATTTCCAGACACAATGCATTTAAAACGAACAGAAGGTAAGCCACACAGTCAGACGCAGTAAAGAGAGTTAGCCTTTGTATGAAATTAACATGTAGTGCTTCTAGCTGGCGCACGTTTATTGACTGAACTAATGTTAAAATTGCTTTCATTACACATTAAAAATTGTCAACAATTTTGATTAAATTCAAAAGAAAATCATATATTTTGTTAAAATCGAATCAAAATAAAGAGAGTAATATATAAACTGGTATTGATTTTCTGGTAAGGTGTTTCTAACCTTACCTATATTTTTCTTACTTTATAAGATAAACCTCAAACTGTATTATTCCCATACGTTGAGGTTTAATGTATCACAAAACTGGTGAAAGATTTATTATGATTCATAGTAATACTCAGATAAAACGGAGGAAACGTAAATATGTGAGTATGGGAAGAGAAAGAGTGAGAGATGAGAGAAAGTATCCTTGATAACAGTCCCCCAGACCCTTGTTGTGCCCATTTATACCATAAGTAATCTTTTGCCAGAGATTTCTCGTCCTCTCCACTGATATGGTGAAATATGGAGGCCATGTTTATTGCGAATCCTTCCATTTTTGGGGGCGGTATAAATAATTTACGCTCCACTAATGCCGCTTTCTTTCTTTCTCCTCGGCCCACACGTACAATCTGTTCTCTAACGAGGAAAGATTCCCCGGGTTTTATTTATCTTTATGACCAAATAGAAATCATATGCGTACTTTTGGGGAAATAAAATTAGAAAATCTAATACAAATCTTCGTCTTATATCAGATCTCTCTGTCGGTTCTCCTGTTTTCGGGACCAAAGTCAAGGGTGGGAAAGGAGATTACAACTTGTTTTCGGCAAACATACAGAGAATGTTTATTTCTTCGCCTCGTTTAGCTTGGAATGCGAAAAGGGCAAAATAAGGAAGCAAACCAACTGAAAAGGAATCCGGTAACAAACAGCTCTACTATGAACCATCTTGGAAATCACGTTCACACTGCCTCATCGACCTTTCATCCTTTTCCAGCTCAAAAAGCTTTTTATTTATATTTTATTCATATTCTGTATTTCAAGTAAAAATTGATTTCTAAGGAAAATTAAGCAAAAAGTAAACATATATGTATTTATAGTGTAAAATAAAGAAAATCCCCTTTTCATTTTTCATGGAGAGAAATAATGCAAAAAATGAAAATAATTTTCTTATAGAAAATATTTAAATTTTTTAAAAAAAAATTGTACAATTCTGTTGTAAAATATTTATATTTTAGTAGCCAATGCTTCCTCTAGAAATTGTTTGATAATCGTACAGTGTTGAATAAATTATAATTCAATACCCACAGACAATTACAAATCGTGTAGATACACAAAATTAGTACTTTGTATCAACGGTAATTAACAATAAGGTTGTATGGACTTGTCGTGGCATTAGTAGTGAAACGTCATCAGCCGGATATCATTCATTGTTTTGATTTTGTATGCAATAAAATTAGCGATAATATTGTAACANTATTCAATATTTGATACAATAAATCTTTTAAAAATTTTTATTAGTAAAACTCAACGGTAATTAACAATAAGGTTGTATGGACTTGTCGTGGCATTAGTAGTGAAACGTCATCAGCCGGATATCATTCATTGTTTTGATTTTGTATGCAATAAAATTAGCGATAATATTGTAACAAAAGACTTTTAAAGTGATTAAATACGTGTTATAACTACTTTAGACAATAATTTTTAGGTCTAATAAATTGAATATCACTTATTTTGTGCCGAAATTTGAAAAAAAAAACAAAAATTCTCTCACCGGATTCCGTCAAAAAGTATTTAAATTTTAACAAAATAGTGTTAAATTCGGTACAAGATAGAATCTATATAACAATATACATCTGTCTAGTCTTCATTTTAACAGTAAAAAATTACCAACCATTTTGATACATGTATTTTTCGTCCGGCTGATGACGTCACGTAAAATCTGGAAAATTTTGTACAAAAATTAAACTACTAAAAATTATAATTTTTGTATCTTAGTACCTTAGAATGAAAATATATTTTGACATTTGTCATGTGTCTACAATAAACTAGACTTTAACTTATTGATCAATTTAATTTTTTTCCATTAAATGACAAAAAGAAAAATTTGTCTTAAATGTTGGTTCTGGCTTCAAAATGTGTTTAAAAGATAAGTGCTATTACAGGAATATTATTGATACAGTGCTTGGGTCTCTATATCCGTGATATATTGAAAAATTGAAAACTAAATTTCTATTCACTTAGTTGTATGTGTTTAGATTATACAGATAATTTAGTACTGGGTTGTCTTCTTATTTTTTACTTCATATTTCGCAAAAAATAGGTAATAATTATGTGAATTGTATAAAATTTTGTAAACTACTAATTGGAAAAACACATAATTAAACACTTGTATCTATTAGAGTTTAATTATGGTTAATTTTTCCTACACGTTGTTTAAATAACTTTTATAATACATCTTGCAATGTCCATAAATAAATTTTACTTCATTCTGTTAATAAATCATTGAAAAAAAAAAACATTTATTAGTAATTGAGAGCTCCTGGAAAAAATATATTTGTTCCTTTCGCCCTAAATTCTGCCAGTACTAATGATAATTACTCATCACACGACACTATAGTCACTTTTTATTACCTATATCATTTGAACAAAAATCAAAATTTGCTAATAATATTTACTGGTGATTCCCCAAAGGCCAGAAATATGAATAACCATCCATTGGACGAGCTCTCATTGATTCGCGTTTTATTCTGCTGGTGTCATGTGGCGTTTCTGGATTGAAGTGGCAAACAACTGGTTGCACTTTTAGGGGTTAATGCTATTTGGAGGGGACTTGAACAGTGATCAAATAGATTGTGGCAATTAAAAGGGGCTCGACGACATTATAAATACAAATCCAACACATGGTTTATCAAAATACCCGACGAAATATTTGAAAATAGAAACCACATTTAGAGTTTTGGCCAAAATTAAATTAATTGGCGTTGAGTGTTCAAGACTCTGCGGGAGGTCTCTTTTGATTAGGGAATTAGAATTAGCTGATTTTTTTCTCAATTTTTTTATTGAATACAATATGAAAAATTAAATTGTAATATTTTATAAAATTAGCCCTTCAATTGAATTCCAATTTTTTTTTTATTATTATTGCATTTGAAATTATTTTAATTTAATTAATTTGAAATAAGTATTTTTGAGATGTACAAGTACACATATCAATATTTTAAACTGCTACTATGAATTTGGCAATAATTGAATTATAGTACAATCCGATTATATTGACATCGAAGCGAAGTGAAAAGTACGTCATACTAAACGGATATAAAAAAATAATTGAAAAAAAACAAAATAAGAGTATAATTCATTGAATCGTTTTAGCGTAATTGAGCAAACCTTAAACTACGTAAATGATATATGATACTTATGGCGCGTCAGCTAGAGCCACAGCATGCTAAATTCATACAAAAGCTGACGGTTNTTTGGGTGCTTTTTAGGGAGAACTTTACCATTCGACGACGTTTATAAAATTTATCTGACAATGCCATGTTCAATCACCCCGAAAACGGCTCCCATTGAGAATAAAATGAAATAATCCATAACTTTATATAAGTAGACCCCAATTTGAAAGTAAACGTGCGCCAGCTAGAAGCATTCCATACTAAAGCTGACTGTGTGGCTTACCTTTTGTTCGTTTTAAATGTATTGGGTATGGAAATTTCCAATTTCGCCATCAAATGGAAAATGTTTTGAACTCACTTTGACAAGTGAATTAAATTTAAAATTGAAATTTTGTCTTTAAAATACTGTGCACATAGGATCCGGAAGACGTATCATCAATAAAATAATGGCAGTTATCAGATTTTATAGTGAATCTTTTTAAAATTTGAGTTTTTCCAAAATTTAAATTTAAATCCATTTATTGGTTATTTAAATCCATTTAGTATTGGTTTTGTTTAAAAATATAATTTTAATAATATTATTTCTTTACTTTGTCTTTCGATGCGGTTTAGCACAAGTATCAAAAGAAATAAACAGTTATTGGTCTAAAATTACTACTTTTCTTGAACTAACAGTGTTAAGTTATATTCCTAGTAATGATTTCGGATCAAACAAGCACGTATTTACAGCAATTTTAAAAATAAAATTTATAATTAAGTTTTAACTAAAATTGTGTTAGGTGGCCTATTAATTTTCTCGTAGGTGTACATAGGCTCAATATACAATCATTTTCTCATGGTGTTAATTACATCCTACCAAATATTACTTTGACTTTGTCTTAATTATTAAATTGTCAAAAATTTGTAAACGGATCGGCATTTGAAAACTTTGATTACTAAAACCGAAAGTAAAGTAAATCGAATAAAGTAATCTTTGCCAATGTGAAGTGATTCCGGCAATTATCTTACTGGTAATTGAATTTGCGATTTTATGATGATTGTCCATCAGCTGAGATATATTTCAATGTGACCAAATCATGCGAAATAGACTTATTTTATTTACAAGGGGAAGAAGTGCATTTGTTATAAGTGTAGTCCCTGTTTTATATGTTTGACCCATGGGATTTACCCCCAGATCAAATTTCAGCACAATCCGTATGAGTAATTGAAATAATAATTTAATGACATTAACTATTTAAAATACTTCAGGCTTTATATTTATAAAGTTGTTTTATAAAAGAAATATTTCTAATTTTTTTATCGTCAGATTTATATGTAATAACCGACCAGCGCAGCGATCACAATATGTCGGCTTAGAGCCAGACAACTCTGTTAGAGCTCCAGATGCTTATTAGATACCTAATTGTTTTTAGATTGAAATCCTTAGTAGGTGGATGGTTCTATTCTGTTGTACCAAGAAGCCCCGCTTTAAAAACGGATCGCTCTAGAATGGCTTGAGTTTACACGTTGTAATACGGTGTTCGAACAAGTTGCTTAAATCTCAATTCTAAACGTCCAGATAGTAAGAATCATGGATTTACGTATATATGTCGTCAATCTAGACTCCAGAGGGGTCCTGGGCAGTTCGAGAAGTCTCCAACTAAGGCTCTTCAATCTCATTTGTGTTTGCTGGATTTTGCCATGGTCTTTCTGGCTTGTCTCTTACCGATATGCATTCTAAGATACCTTCTGCAGGATCTATGGGGAATTACTTCGCTTATCATTATTACGGTTGAACAAATACTAGGCTGAAGTGAGAACTGACGTGCTCTGATTTGGAATTATTGATTTGAATTCCCCTTTCATCCGCCAAATTTGTTGTATCTGGGTGATCCGGAAAATCTTAGATATAGTACAAATAGAGGAATGGTCCTAGTACGATACTCTGAGAGACCCCTCTCGTCATGGAGACTATCTATTTGGATAAGCAATTTTGTATGAATAGGATCTTTGGCTTATATAACTTGTGGAAATTCGGAGGCAGTAGTTTCCCTATCTTTTAAGTAACCAAAATAAAAATTTATTTGTTTTCTAAACGTTATTATTAAATTTTAACATAACTTTCGTAATTACTAAGCGAAAATAACTATTAATTTGTAATTGAGACTTTTGTTCTTTTTGTTTATTTTAAATCGTCTGTTGAATAGGATCAAAAACAAATGGCTACGAATTAAAATTTTAGAACACTTTACATAAAACAACAGAAAATTCTTCATAATAACAACCCGACCGAAACATTTTCGACAAAATAAGGATCAGAGTTCTGTTATGGTTTAATTTGCATAAACGATACCGAATCCTCAAAACCATTCCGTAATCCAAGTAATTAAAACAATTTGTATAATCTGGAAATAAGCTATACCAGAATCTTAATAAAATACAAATTTCATTCCGAAAATAAATTTATGCAAAAACCTTGTCTGTGCCACAATTAATATAATCCTTTTCGCAGTGAAACATTGGCATTTAATTATGGTAAGCAATGATATCTGGCAAACAAATGAATTTTCCTTTTATAAACTAATTAAAATATTACTCTCTTTTACGAAAAATACGAAATTTAAATTACGAGTTAATTTGAACAAGTTTCCGTCAATGTATTTGAACTGTAGTATTAACAATGGTTAATTCCATTATCATAATAAGTAAATGAATTGAATATTTTAGATTGGATTACAGCCAAATAAAGTTCACTGTTTATTAGACTATTAGAATAATTAACTTCACAGTGAATAATTATCAAAAATTGTTGTTGTTATATTAAACACTTACGATAAAAGATATTCCAAGAAAATACATTGATTCGCAGAAGGCGTTTTACAACTTTAAAGTCAGTATTATAAATGCGAAAAATTTAATTAAATAATCACTTATTTTATAATAAATTTATATTTAAAAATATAAAACACCAGCGGCAAGTTTTCCGAGTTCAAAACAGATTTATTTCACTAGCATGTCATTTTTTGCAACATTCTTCAAAATATACACAGAACTTATTTTGGTTAATATTTTTTAATACTCGTTTAATTATATTTAGTGTTTTATCAACTGATAAATTGAATATTTTAAATTACAATTTTAACAAAGAACTATCAGCGCATGGAGGAAGCACCCTCACAACATGTTTTCATGATTTAGTCCGCAAATAGCTGGTAATTCATATTGACTGTTTATATTACTAACATTCTATTATGTTCGCCTGTAAAGTGGTTAGACCCAGTGGCGTATGTAGGGGCGTTGGCGGACCGCCCCAGGCGGCACAATTTTGGGGGCGGCATTTTTAACCATATGAGATTTTTCCATATAAAATTCTCTTTTTAGACATAACTTCATACATATCACCTTTTTATATTACTTCTAAATTGTCGCTATCACTCTATTTACTAGGCAATCGTATAAAAATAATACAAAATGTCTTTGATTTAAAAAAAATTTTATTGTATGTAAAGGGGCGGCAAATTTCATACTTGGCCGCCCCGGGCGGCAAAGTCCCTAGAAACGCCACTGGTTAGACCTATACTGCCCTAGTGTGCGGTGCTGAATGCTACTCTAACTGATCTAACACTTCTCAGATTATTCAAATAAATTTGGCTCCAAAAATCACAGATATAACTAAAATTATAAAGTTTCAGTAATTTGCCTATGTGGTCTAGCGGAGTCTAAGACACTAATTTCATTAAAAATACTAAAAGTTCTTTATGCAGCCAACAATACTCTTGTTATTTAAAGGTAAATAGAGTTTAATAATATCCTACTTACTTGGTTATGTTCGCTATTTTATGATTTAGAATTTTGAAAAAAAAATCGAAAAGGTGATGTGACGAACATTGCAAATTTTCTCAAAAAATATTTTTTGTTAATGAAAATATGAAAAACTCTATATTTAAAAACCTATATATTGCAAAGCCAACAAAAATCCTATAAATTAGAGGGAAAACCATAAAGAAAAAACTACATGTGTTTTAAATCATATAGTTTTTTTTTAAGAATTAACCAAACTTACATAATTCTTTAAATATTGAATTATTTTAGGGAAAAATAAAAGTAATAAAAAATGCGATAAAAATAAAAAATATTTTTATAAAAACTCGTCATAAATTTAACCTTAGCTCAATAAGTTAAAGAATTGAAAACCAACTGAAAAAGCAATAATTCACGACAAGAAGCTGACAACAAAATCTGCATATTTCTAATGTAGTCGTATTTCTTTTTAATCCATATAACGATTTTAATTATCCCTGCCATAGGAATGAAACCAATCCCATTCCAATCCTTCTTATCGGCGACTGGACAAGCATGCCAGTGATAAGTCTGGGAGTCGCATTAGTTTGATTTCGACTGGGAATTATCCATCATCGGCAGCGTATCCATAACCGTGTGTCTGTCGCTCAAGGGTTCATCAACTTTTAATTATAGATCGACTGATTAGAGGCACGCCACCACAGCAGACCGAGCCTTTCTCTCACTCTCTCGCTCTGGCCAGGACAGTCGACAGTTCGAGCTAATACTTTGGTGATGGATTTAATGGACAACAATTTGACAATCTTAATGGTATTCTCTTTGGTTTGGAAAAATTCCTCGGAATCAGAACCGAGCTGGAATAAATTCTGGTGACAAATTTGGGCCATTTTCACAAATTATTACCTCCGACCGAATGGAAGGATTAAGTAATCAAAATTGGTTATAAAACACGGGCGTTTTAGTGGGTGTGGTCATTGTTAATAAATACTGTACCTCTTCAGTTGAATTTGAACAAAACAAATGGCACAAACCCTGACCAAAAATCCCTTAACCCTTTTCTATCACGCCACCGGTAATTCCATTATTTTATTAAAATGTGTTTATTACATGACCAGTTTCTGTACTGAGGACGATCGAAAAGTATTAAAATTTGAACGTTTATTGTGTAATTTTCATAACCTCAGTTATTATCTACTTTTTTACTTCTTTATGAAACAAGTGAAATAATCATATTTAAAACAAATATATAACCTCAATATTAATAAAAATTTATCTCTGAGATCTATTTATCTTAAGAATGTTAATTGATTACCTAACATAAGCTATAACTTAGGTCTAATATAATAAGAAGGATATGGTCATCTTAAAGTTAAAAATTTGTTTGTCTTGGAATACATTTTAGAATACATTTATATGTACACTCCATTATCTATTATTATAAGCCTTTCATATGAATTCCTATGTTATAACAAATATTATACTACTAATAGTTCAAATTATTATTACATAGTTTTCCATCTAATTTAAAGTAAGCAGGTTAAAATATTTCAACATAAATAATGATTTAATTCAGTTTTAGTGAAAACTGAAGAAAACAATTTTTTTTCTCAAACTGCGCGAGTTAGCTCCATAATCGCACCCACTATCCCTTGATATATCTAGCACCAGATGTCTCAGGAACTTCAAATTTACACGCTATATTTCTTTTAATAAATCACAATTGTATGTCAAAAGTAATTGCTAATACTAATATTGATAGGTTTCGCGAAATTGCGAAAAACCCACATGTTTGATATGTAAGCGCTATAACCACACCCTTCTTTTTTACTCTATAGAGTATTTATTAAATAATTTATTGATATGGGTAGTTAGACAATCCGAAATATTTCAAGAATTCTGAAAAATTGGGTCACAATGACGTAGTAGGTAGCCAGTAGATAACTTTGAAAGTCTTAAAACCTTGATTTCGAATTATGAGAAAATAGAATAAAAATTTAAAAAATCAGATAAAGTAATTATGACTATCGAAAACTGTCCACTAATATTGACATAATAGAACATCTAATAAAATCACAATCTCGGAAAGTGTTTTCTGAGAAATCGGAGCTATTACGGAGGCTATTACGCGCCGTAGCTAACAACCGCTCGACATATTTAACCCAAACCATACTTAAGGTGCGCTAGCTAAAAGCATAACATGGTAATTTTATACAAAAGTTGACTGTCTTTACTGCGTATGACTGCGTGGCTTACCTTCTGTTCGTTTTAAATGTATTGTGTCTGAAAATTTCCAAATTGACACGTTAGCCATCTAGTGGAAAATTTTTGAACGCACTTTGATATTTAAATTAAATTTAAAATGCAATTTTTTCTTTAAAACTCTGTGCACATTGGATTCGGAAGAAGTGTCATCAATAAAATAATGGCAATTATCAGATTTTATAGTGAACTTTCTTAGAATGTGAGTTCTACCAAAATTTTAATTTTAAATGATTTACTTGCATTGGTTCCTTACACATCGTTTTGACATTTAACGACTGGTCCAGAATCCTATGTACAAGAAAATGATTATTTTGCTCAATCAAGTATAAGGCTAACTTGATTCATATGGTAATTTTTCAGAAGATTAGGATTATGTTCAAAGTATTTATGATTCTGAATAACTCGTTCAATAATTAAATAATTTATATTAAATACTTTAACTTAACAAATTAATACAAACTTTTAATGTGTTACTTTAATTCTGAAAACTTATCGCTCGACCCTTTTACATTATTGTATAATCCATATAATTAAAATACATTTGGAAAATCAGAAGTGAATTTACTGTCGGAAAATTAACTATTCCATTAATGACATCATTCGCACTAACAAGGAGATAGCGAGCAGGCATTAGCAAATTAAATTCCGATAAGTAAGGGCCATTACCAATCAAGAACACAATCGAATCCCTCCGGTTATGAATGACATCACACCTTCATTAATTCAGTTAAGGTATACATTACCTTCCCTCCTCCCAATTATTAACCGAACAGAACTGGAGTGAACCCCTGACAAATTCCGGGCTGACTGACAACCGGTAATCGATACTCGAGTGCTTGCTATCCACTTTTGGGGGGTGGCCTCGACAATGACGATTGTTCCCTTTCATCGACGTAATCAAATTAACTCTGTGAAACTGATAAATAATTGGATTGAAATCACCGGAAATCAGCTCATCATTCTATTCCACAGGTGGTCTTCAATTTGAAGGAGGAGAAACGTTTTGTTCATGATTGTTTGAATATTTTCCGAAACTGAAGTAATTGGAGAAAATATAAGTTAATGAATTATTTACTTAAAATCACCGTTCATAATAATGAACTAGAATCTCTATTTTTTCTAAAAATGATGAAAATCGCAACTACGAATGTATACAGTAATAGTATGGATAATTATTTTACAAAATTGATAGGAATCATTTGGAGTCATCACATCTTGCCGATATGATAATTTACCGCATTAAGGGAAAACCTCTTAGTACGAACCTAATCGTACCTATTTCAACAAAATATTTAACAAGGAAATGAGTGTGAAATAAATTAGACGTTTCCGAGTTCAAAAATGGATTGTTCACCTGAACAGAACATAAAGCCTGTTGCACTTACTATAAAAACGAATGGTAAAAGTATATTTCGATACAAGTGCTGTAATAACCGATTTAAAATGAGTATCGTACGCTATTTTGTGTAATTTTGAAAAAATATACCAATTAAATTAAATTAAAAACCGTTCGCAGCGGGTTCTTCAAATTGTGGACACAATGTGTACAAGTAGGGCAGTGTGCTTATTAGAGTGAGATGAGAATACTCGCAACGAAATAGTTTTGACAACAATATGTATTTTCATTAAATTGATGACAATTTGCGGGTAAATTTTGAATTATTTCAGCTCTCCGTGCAGAAAAGTAAACCATTACAAAACCAATTTGCGTGAAGAAAAGTCTACTTTTTGATATTAATTAAAAAAGTTTTTTTTCCCTATTTGAACGGTTTTCAGATACTAATTCACCGTTATAACGGCGTGGATAAAAAATTGCAATTTTTTCCTAATAATTACACCGAAAAATGAATTGGAAACAATTTTATTTGAAGATTATGACATTATTTTTTCATTATTGAAATAAATGTTCAAAATTTGCCCTAGTGCGAAAAAGTAACGTATTTAAAACTCAAACCGATGTCGAACTAACCTTTCGATGCGAAAATGCAAAAAAAAATTTAGCTACATCATATCGAAAATTATAATCACTTTTTTCTAGAACGAAAGAAAATAATAATATTTTTACAAATTGGTCTCAATGCCATTTTACATGTCTTAATAATTTTAAAGTCAATTTCTAGTTTATTTGGTAGAAAATGACATGATTTTATCATCGTTCTAACTAGTTTTATATCCTTGAAATCCAAATTACTTTTGAGTTCACATTAACAGCTAGCTACGTACATAGGACGATATGGATTAAATTTCAAATAAAGGTTCATATCGATAAACGGGTGCAAAAATTAAATTAAATTTTATTTTATTACGAGTAAGAACGACAATTTTTACTGGTGTTTTAACAATTATATATGTATTAAATAAATAATAATCGCTTTCCTAGATGGTAATTTTAAAACACGATTGTCTATTTTTTAAAAAGATTATAGAATCAAATTCCTTTTGAAATATTGATTAAATGCGAGCATAAGTAATTAATTAAAATCAAAGGTGTTTTCAATTAAATAAGCGGATTTTGAAGGCAAAATGGTTCTATAACTTTTTATAAGTAACTAATAGCAATATTTTTAAACTCAAATTAACTCCATAATCTAGAAAAGGATTTGTACAATTGTTTCAAATATCGAGGAAATTGATAAATGAATTCTTAAGAATACAGTAATTTTTAAAATATATTTTGGACTGTAGTTACTACTATATTAAATATTTAATAAAAGAAATTCTAAACTGTTATTTACTGCCATATGTATTTATTTGTAATAGGTAATGAGAACAAACTGGTGTAAATTTGGTAATCATAGACGGACATATGTCCTTTCTACGAGTCGAAAACCTCCCTCGTGCCCTGCGGGACTAATTATTTATTAGCGCCCAAATGAAATTACGGAGAGAGAAAACACAAACAAGGCCCAATTATTGAGCTCTGTTTAGGTGGATTTCTTTCCATTCAGTCGAAAATTAATGCCATTGTCAAACATTATCAGGTTAATAAAACAAGAATTACTCATGCCGACCAAAATATTTACACATCACAGTTGTTTTGTTTGCATGAAATATTAACGATGTCAGTAACTTATTGCCATTATTAGCCAAAATGTAAACATGTCAATTGATGTTTGTGGATTTGTAGCTGATAATCAGACGAAGAGTATGTTCACAAATACGAAATTCTAAGTGCATTAATATTTTAGTAAATGGCTCTAGTTCCGTTTTTTAATAAGATATTTGAATCATTTTTAATAACAAGCTAATTAATGTTATTAAGTAGTAACTTTATGTTGTTATTATTTTAAAATGATATACAGGTTACAAATATTTTTTTAAAAAGAATTTGAATAATATTGTGATTTCTTTTAATTATCGGAACGAAGCAAGCAGCGTAAGTTTTCTGTTTGGTTTCTCTAATAAAATTATTTGAAGTGAATGTGTATTTTGCGACTATTTTTAAATTGAAAAAACAAAATCTTGAAGAAAAATGATAAATTAGTTTTCATTAAATCCCGAAAAGATCAATGCAAATAAGTAATTATTCAAAATTGATTAAATGTTTTATGCATTTTTGCTGTATAAAATCGATACTTTGATAATCATATTTCTTTGTTTTTATGGCACAAGTGCTGTAAAGATGATGAGATGTGATTTATTATTATTTAAGTGTGACCCCGTAAATGATTTCGATTAAATTCATACGAATGTCAGATTCGTATTGGAGTTGTCAAATTTGCAATTCTTCGCTTTGTTATGAAATAAAAACATTATCGAAACTGAGAACTATTATCCAATTACTATAGCTTGTGCCGCAGAAATCAAAATAGTTTTCGAAAAAGTTTTTCTTAATTCAATTATGCAATAAAATTTTCAACAAAAATTCAATTTAAGATTTTTGATTAATTTATTAGAAAATTCTTAAAATGTATAAAACACAGTCGATAAGCATTATTAAACATTAAACATGGCTATCTTTATAAAACAATGGTTATTTGTGGTACAGTGGTGTAAATAAACGGATTCTACACCTGAGCAGGATAAAACAAAATTTTGCACTTCAAACTAATTTTAAAAATTAGGCAATTACAAGGGCCGGGATTTTAAATGGTTCTGTTTTCGAAAAGCTAAATTTTCCATGCGAAAGTGCAAAAAATCAGTTTTTATCTGGTTTTTTATTTCTCTATAAAAAATTAAATAAAAATTCAATTATTTAAAAAAAAATTAATAAGCATTGAAAATGAATATATTAATATAAATATCATTATGTTGAGATATTAGAAATAAATATTGATCGCAACAATTTTTTACTATTAGCATAATTTAAAATGACTTTTTAATTCAATCTTGTCTGCTGTTATTTTATTTCATCGTTCGATTTTTGGAAATTTTCCGCCATAATATATGTAGTTGCCAATTCAGGAGTGTGCTATAAAGTTGAATGGAAGAAGACATTTGCTGAAAACAAATAGTCCCTTTGGGACACGGAGAAAAGTATTAAATGCTAGAATGGATACTGAAATTGACATCATTGGTTGATTATTAAATAAATTCAACACGACTCGTTCTTATCTCGTAAGTACCGAAAGAATATTGACATTTTCTCTCAAGTAGCAATTTTTTGCCAAATTTCGGTCAGCCTCTCTTTCTCTATATGAACACGGGACCTAAATGGCCTTACCTTGACGCAGTCACGCGATTGTTGTTTGTCGCAATCGCTTCTCGTCCCAACGGGAATATTGCCAAAATTTAGGTGTATTCAATTCATTTGAGTATGACATTGTAATATAAAAAGAAAGTTATAGTTTGATGAATCTTAAACTATGATATTACTATGAGTATATTTCAAAAATTGCTATCATTATGCAAATTACGAGTAAATGTGGTGTATTATTTTTAAATTAGTTATAAAATATAATATACTTATAATCATTTAGGTCAATATTATTTCTATGATTGAAAATTTTACTAAATAGTTATTTCTTGAACATTAGTATTTAATCTTATGTTTATAAAAATAAATTTAAAAAATTATGAAAAAACAACAGAAAAAAAATTAAAAGTTACCTAATATTTTTGAAAGGGAGTCCAATTTAAAAAAATTACAAAAAAAAACCTTATATAGGAAATACAGTTTGAACTGAGGTTATAGCCGCAGTCGTTTATCCTTGA
>JXOV01007125.1:0-32836 GCA_001014945.1 Clogmia albipunctata | reverse complement strand
AATATATTCATGACTGCATACAGAATCATATTTAATTGTTAAATAGATTGCTAAATTCATTCCGTTTTCTTATTTACGTCTCTTTTCGTTCGTTATTTGTTGTTTGAGAATTACCGCTCAAAATTGTTTGGTTGAGACAAGACACAATAAATGTACACGTCATTGAAGATTGAATTATTTTTAAATTTTTCAAGATAAACACATATCAAACATTTATTATTTAATAAATTCACTTTTCCAAGCACATATGAATGTAAATACATATGTACTTACTCGTGCATATTTACCTACAGATCAAATCCTAGCTTTTATTGACCAATCGCTTAAAAGGACCAATCGGTTAATAGGACCAAATTATGTCGTTCCCAGAGTGGTCCTATTAAGCGGCGTCCACTGTATTAAAATATGTATTCAATACGTTTTGCTAAGGTTTTTTTTAATCTTAGGTATAAAATAATAATAATTTTAATTATTTGACTGTTCAATTTCAATTTGTTTTGTGTAAAAGTTTTTGTGATATAAGTTTTAACATTTTTTGTGAAGCATATTTTTGCATTTTTATTGATTTTCTACATTATCTGTGAAAACTTTTTTCTTTATTTCTTGACATTAAAAATAGATTTTTCATTTTGTATCGTCGGTCTCCTCTCCTAGTGATAACAGACTTCAATCTTTTAAATGTTTCGAAACGAAAATGACTGTTTAATTTATTATTTTAATTGTAATGTTAAATGAATAATTTCAAAATTAATACCCAAATAACTTTTATTGACAAAGCTTCTACACACTTGGTGTTTTTCGACCAAGTTCTATATAATTTTTTATGCAATTTAACATCATTCAATCAATTTTCAAATCAAACCTTTCAAAAATAGATTCTTTTCAAAGAAATATAAAAATCACATTGAATAAAATGCACAATGAATAATAACAATCATCTAATTGACTTAATAATGATTGAAAACTGCAAAATGGATTCTTCTCTTCTATTTAATAACAAACACAATTTTTCCACTTAATCAATTGAAATGCACTTATAGGTCATAAATTGTGGATTCCTACCGCTACAATGGCGTTATTTCTACCTTTTTGTTCTCCACTTTAATCAAATGAAGCCAAGTTTTAAATTGCTCAGAAAATAAAAGCTTGGGCACTTTTATTCATCTTATCAGCAGGTGATTAAACCCATTGTGTACATTATCGATTCCAATTAACTCCTGTGGATAACGAAAGAACAACAAATAGAGCTTCTTTAGAAGTTAATGCCCTATTTATTTTAAACCTCTCCAGACGATAACGGCATTTTTGTAGATTTTTTTCCATTGAAACGAGTTCATTGTTATCACAATAAATAACTTAATATCAGCAATAATAAGGGCATTTATTTTCTTTTTTAAACTGTATTTAAATGTGGTATAAAGTCTATCTTTAAAACACTTTAGAACCTTGTAAATCTTTTAAAAACATTAGTTTTTATATTTATAATTCACATTAAAAAGTTGACGAAAAACTTAAAACAAATAAACTGAAATAGTTATTACGTTTCGTGACATTTAAAAAGTTAGTCCTTTAAAATTAGGCTGTTATTATTCTAGAAGGCGCAGCCGACGACTTGAATATTTTTTTTTTATTGAAAGCAATGAAACTTAGGACAAAATGATTTTTTTGTTAAAAGTTCGATACAAAATACCAAACATTTTGAAAAGCATAATACTCATTATTATATTGTTGTTTTTTAACAGCTATTCACCCCTCCACGTAATTCGACCTATCTCTCCCTGCTTAACACCATTTCTGACCCTAATCAACTTATTGATATCGATATTGTTATATGCACGATCGTTAACCTTGAGTTTGTCGCGTGTGTGTGCGAGATCAAGACAGATTCAAGAATTTGGACCTCACACGACCCGTCCAGATTGGAGGGAGGACAAACAGGTCAAAGCAGAATGAAGAAGAGTCGTCTCGTTTCAGGACAACAACGATTATTATTCTGCATTCAGAAGCGATCAGTCGCAAATGTGTAATCTTTGAATTAAATAAATAGTTTTGGGTGGGTCTTAAAAATATAGTGATTCCTCTAAATCTGAAGAGCGCTTCGGAAAGGATAAAAGTGTTTATTAATTCCGCCTTTCAGCACCTCACACTAGGGTAGGGTAGGTCTGGCGATTTTACAGAACATGTTAAATGTATTAAATGTGATAAAGAATTTAATTAGGTCATGGATAAGTTAACATATTATCTGTAAAGTTTTTATTTTATTTGCTAAATCACCGATATTTAGAGATTAAATAAATTGAAAATTCCTTCAACTGAAGACTAGTACAACGGTTATTGTTATTTCTACAGAGTATTGAAACTATAAAAACATAGCTTTTTACAATTTTGTTGAAAACATCGCGAATTATTAAATAGATATAATACGTAACATGGACCATATTCAAAATATTCACGATTAGGAAGTTTTCGTTACACAAGTAATTTATTTCTATTTATACTTTAAGGCCTATTAAATATGATTGTTATTTTTATATACAAAATAAAGAATTCAATAGATAAATTATTATTTGTTTTTTTTCTCTCGACACAGTTGCTATTTTACAGAATAAACTATATAAAGGTAATTGTATATTAATCCTTGTAGGACTATATGTGTTTATTTTTTCATATTTGATTTAATAGTTATTTCAACAACGTGAGGGAAAAATGGACCATAATTAAACAAGAGTAAAATTCTAGAAAACGAATGAATTGTGTTTTCTAAAAAAATGAGTGTTTAATTATGTATTTTTCTAACCAGTTCTTTACAATATTTTATACAACTCGCCTATTTATTAGCTATTTTATCGTGATACAGTATAGAAGACAACCCAGTACTAAATAATGGTCTAAACACATACAATTTATGAAGAAATTCTCAACCGGATAGAACTTTCGGTTTAAATTTTTCGATATATCATGGAATTCCCATTGCATGGTACCACTCGTATACCCACAATAGCACCAATCTTTTAAACCACAATTAGACATCTCAATCAACATTTAAGTAAAATTTTACTTTTGGTCATTTAATGGGGGAAATTTTTTTAAGATGAAAACTTATATTTTTTACTAAATGAATTTTGGTACAAAATACTAATTTTGAGTATTTACACGATTTGCGATTGTCAGCGAGTATTGAGTATTAATGCATAATTAAATACTGTACGCTTATAAAGGAGTTTATAGAGAAATCGTTGGCTACTTAAATGTAAACATTTTCATTAAAATTGTATAAATTTTATTTTCAGGAATTTTAATTATCTTAAATGTTATCTCGAGGCAACATGTAAATTATATTGTTAAGGCAAAGAAAATTTCATTGCAAAAATAATATTAATTCAATTTCTAAAAGGATATAGGCTGATCCTTAAACTGCAAAGTTCAATGTTTCGTTAGCAACGTGAAAGATGTAGTACGAAAAACTATAAACTCAAATGAAATGAACGGAATGTTTCCAAGACAATACATGCATTCTTATGATAAACTTCCTCTTTGACTCTAAATATTCACACTAATTTAAAAAATCGTATAACATTGCAAATATGTTATTAACAAACAAAAACCAAAACTTAATCATATTCAAAACACCGTAAAATACAATCACTTCCTCTAAATTACGTATTAATAACTATGTTTAAATAAATTATGTAAAGACTGAAGATGAATTAACATCAAGTTTTTGCGGACATTACTTTTTATCAAAACATATTGCAATAAAAAAGTGTTATACACTGCCTTGCTTTAGCTTTATTAAATAACAACCGACCAAACGAAAACCAGTAGAGAGATTACAGATCCAAGCCTTCGATAACAGCCAAAATAAGTCAGTGGAAATCGGATCAAAAAGTCAACAATTAAAATCGACATTTTTTACAGTTAACAACAGACTCAGAGGCGTGTAATTGGATAAAAAAACCCAGTCCCAATCCCAACCGGTCTTGAACAACAGCCCATAATTTACAGACCTGTTCTCTTCAATACTTTTTTGGAGAATACTTGTCTTTTCGTTAATAATAAAACTATTATTGGAGAGAAGAGTTTCGAGCTTGGAACTTGACTTTCCGACACAAATATTGCCAATAACTTTATGTAAAACGTCTGTTGTCTGTACCATTTACCTTGAGACTGTATTATGTCAATTATTTATGGTTTGAAGTCTTCCTAATGACTGTAACTCAATTTCATGGTAATTGATAGAAAACTCACTGAACCATGAAGATTTTCTAAAGGTTTATTTTTATATAATTGAATTGTTAAATAAGCAAATAAAAATAGCAAATTTTAAAAATAATTTTAAAAAAATGAAACAAAGAAGATAAATCTTTTCATTTAATGGAAAATTCTGTAGTTAAAAGAAACACCTACTTTTTTATGAATTATTGTTATTTGTCGTGGAAATTTTATTAATAAAATTACTGTATAAGCTTCCAAACAACTGATTAAATAAACTATTTTAGTACTATACTTCAATCAACACAATTTAATGGTTTCAATTTACAAGATAATTATACATATTAATGATTATTTTACTACCTTTACGAACTAAATTTAAATTCTATTTCTTTTCTTTTTATTTAAATTGTATGTTAACATAAAATAAACAACGTATTTGTTTTCTTTATCCGAGTTCTTTTTTCTATAAAAGTTATTTTTGGAAAAGCAAACAAATTGAAAAGCATTAGATTAAAACCTGATTTTAGGCTTTAAAATAATCTCGATGCGCCGGAAGAGTGATAAATGAAAATCCTTTTATGGAAGATCAATCAATGACATATTTTTAATAGCCCACATAAAAACAGAAAGAATAATTATTTGAAACTGGGAAATGTACATCATTATTTTAAGTTTAATTATTTTTATTTTAAAAAAGACGAATTATGTGCGTCTTAAGTTTATGTATCAAAACTATGTAACATTTAAAATAACGTAGAATCCGGTTATATTGACAATGAGAAATGGAAAAGCATATTGAAGGAAATAAACCAAATATCATTCTTTTTTAGCTGGTTAATACATTTTGACATATGGAAGTAATAAGTCCACGCCATGAAGAACAAACAAGGCCGTTTCGTATTGTAAATTTCATACAAATTAGTAGGGCCTCATATAAAAAGTCCAAACCCAATTTCATCTCCTCTTCATGTTGTCCATTATTTAGTGATTGTGACTGGAAATTTCATACAAATTTCATGGTCCAATTTAAAAACAATCTTAGTAACCAACTTGCTTCATTCACAGAATTGACAATTTGTACACATTTATTTACAACAAAATGTCCCCTTATGAGGTCATTTGGAATTTTGTCCTTTAAATGCGATTGAAACGGGATGCTGAAGAATTGTCCTGAATGGTCATTATTAACATGTCACCATAATCGTCTATTTTGTAATACCTATTGCGTATAAACCAAACTTAGCTTTTAAATTCGTCATATTAACCGGATAATCTCTATATGCGGAGTTATATTAATCGGATTCTACTGTATTTGTTTGATAAAAAAAAATTAATAAATACTTTTTTTACGTTTAACGAAATGAATACCTTTACATTCAAGCCTTATTAAATTATTTCATTAATATTAAAATATATTATGAAAAAACCTAAACAAACATATCTGTAGTCTGTAAACAATTTAAAACAAAATATAATTAGTAAAAATACACTTAACGTGATGGTATTACAATAAAAATTATATACAACAAAATTGCATAATATATGAACAAGTACGTAAAGTAAATTTTTAATAATTTAAACTACTGTTCTATATTTCGCAATTTGAACTCAGATATTAAATATTTTTAATACATATTTACATAATAATTGTATAAGTAGACACATATGGCCTAACGGCTAGTGTCTTTAATAAAGAAAATTGAATTTCATTGTATTTGAATATTTCTAAAATTAATATACTATATGTAAAAGAAAATTAGAACGAATAATTAAAACACTTTCTGAGTGTTTTTATGTTGTTGTGCAATTCAGGTAAAACCATCAGTTTGCGTTCTAACTTTGTCAGTGTTATTTAAAATTCATCTTTGTTGTTATTTATAATCTTAAATATCAATAAACTAAATAACAACAAAATGCAATTTATAGACTGAATTCAAAATTATTATAAAAATTATAATAAAAAATATTATGAATATCTAAAAATCCAAATTTGCAATTTTATTTAGGAATTGCTTTAAAACGTAGTAAGCTAACTTATAGATATTTGTCATTTATCACAATCGTACTTCATTACTTACTCTTGTCTAAACTACTATTATGTTTTAATTCGGATATAACAAATTTGATAAATAGGTGCTTCAAATATCCAATCAAAACAAAAGATGGACGATAAAAAATACAAACAACTCACTTGTAAATATGAGAGATGGTTTTGGCGAGTCCATTTCCGGATCCGCATGGAATGATGCCGATGGGGACAGTTTCGAGGGCTTTTTCCCAATCTGTGCGTTCACAGATGCCGTTCAGCACCTCGAAGTAGATGCCATCCCCTCCGACGACGACGATTCTCTTCCAATTGTAGACGTCCCTGGTCCTCACAAACTCCCTCGCATAATTCGAATATTTCGTCACGTACAGGTCGTAGTTGACCTCTGCCTCGACCAGAATGGGCACCACTCTCTGCTGGAACATTTCCCTGGCCTTTCCTGATCCCGACTTAGGGTTCAGGAGGATCAGAGTCTTGCGAAGATCGGATGGAACGTAAAAAGTGGACGAAGAAAGTTTCGGAATTTCGTTATTAATCAATCCCTTGATTGCCAATCGCCACTTCTGAGCCTCTTGGTTATTGTCCTCGTACTTGTCAAAGGAGCGGAATCTGAGAGTGATTGTGGTCCTGTCTCTCCGGCCGGAAGATGAAACATGAACTCCATTTTTCTTGGAACTTTTCGAATTTTCCACTTTACTGTTTGATTTCCGCTTTAAAATGTACGCGTAAATGTATAGATAGGCGCTGGCGTCTGACTCGTCCTGTTCCCCCGAGTTGGCTTCGACCACTTTCAGCTGGGAGGGACTGGGAAGGGCGGAACAGGTGCACGATTTGCCCCCATTCTGCTTCCTTTTGCTCCTCAAACAGCGACATCCGATGATGTCTGACAGTTGGATGGTCTGCTCCTTGGCCGTGCCGTTCGTCTCCTTCCTCAGCACCAGGCCGAACTCGGTCAGGCGCACCTGGAACACGGTATTCTTCTTCGAACTGATGTAAAAAGTCTCCACCAAAAAAACGCGATTCTCGTCTAAATTCTGCTCCCCACTCTGCTGAGCCTCCCTCCGCTTAGCCTCACCGACATCCTCGACCACTTCCACTATCTTCTTATCCATCATTATTGCATTTCCACACACAAATTGATCGAAATTAAAACCACTTTGCACAAACAAATTTTACACTTTTTTCCAAAAGAGATCTAAACAGGCCCTTAATTCACCATTCCAATCGATTCTCTTATCACCATTCAGACACAACACTCACTGATTAGGTTGATTAGGTTATCAAGCACAGAAAACGACACAACACCGCGCGATTCGCTGTGAATTCGATTTTAAATCATTTTTTCACACTTTCCGAATTTGTTTTGAATGAGGGATTTTGAATTTCTTATTGCGGTTAGTGGATTATTTCAAAACAATAACGGTCTCTAAGATCGGAATGATATTTTCTCTTTCTAAGACTATGATTTTTAGATGTCATATTTATAGTACAAAACTTTATTGATGTCAAAGGGTTTTTCAAAACTCGAACGAGACTGTGAGTAAGAGACAACCACCCAATACATAACAACCAAAAGTTACATTTAACAAATAAATCATTTTCTTTAATGGCGAAATGACTAAAACCCAGCAGTCTAATTTCAAAACTATGAATGGATAATTTGCAGGAAATTTAATGATCTTCAAAATAGTATGGTTTGGCTTAAATACATCGAGCCGTTTGTTAGATATGGCGCGTAATAGCCTAAAAACCGCAATTTCAGAAAATATTACTCGTAACTGTGACTTTATTAGCTGTCCTATTATACCCATATCATCATCCTCAATGGATAATGAGCTCAGTTTTCGATAGCCATCATTACATTATTTGAACTCAAAAATTTTTTAAACTATTTTCTCATAATTCGAAATAAGGGTTTTTAAACTTCCAAAGAGAGTTACTGGTTGCCTACTACGACAAAGCGACCCATTTTTCGGTATATATATTAAACAATACATTATCAACTATTTCAGTTTAAAAAACTCTCTTTTTGCCCCATTGGGAGAAAATAAATTACCTGTCGTAAAAGAATGAAATGGAGTGTAAATATTTTTTATACAATTCTGTTGAAAAATGTTTACATTTTAGTAACCAATGCTTTCTCTAGAAATTGTTTTATAATCGTACAGTGTTGAATAAAGTATAATTCAATAATCACAGACAATTGCATGTAAATACATAAAATTAGTACTCTGTATTTTTGATCTTAGTAGCTTAGAATGAAAATATATTTTGACATTTGTCATGCCCCTACAATAAAGTAGACTATCCCCGGGTTCCCATTACGACTTGGAAAAATGTAAATAAATGTAATGTAATGTATTGTAATGTAATAAATTTTTACTGCTTTAAATCGAAACTTTAAACGGCTAAAAACAATACTTCTAACTAGATTTACAAAATTTAAAAAATATTTCCGGATACAATTTCGTCCAGAGTAATTGATTCCTTTTTAAAACTTCACAATATTGTAATGGTAAAGCCACAATTAATTAAGAAAAACTCCCAAATTTCCCCTGTCTTTTGAAGCAATAAATGGTTTATGGGTTTAAAAAACTGAAAAATCTAAACCTAAATTTCTATTCGCTTGACAACATCTTCCCTTAATTGAATGTGTTTAGACCTTAATTTAGTACTGGGCTGTCTTCTTATTCTGTACTTCATATTTCGCGGAAAAATAGCTAGTAAATATGCGAATTGTATAAAATATTGTAAAAAACTAGTTGGAAAAACACATAATTAAACACTCGTATCTATTAGATATCTACTCGAGTTTAATTATGATTCATTCAATACACATTGTTTAAATAACTATTAATTATGTCTTTTTCTTTTATATTAAAAACAGAAAATAGTTGTATATAAAACAAACTAAAGTTCTGATTTTTATATCTGTCTTAAATGCTTGTTTGGGACACCCTTTAATAAAAAAAAGTGTTTACCGGTAGTAGCTATGCAGGGGAATAGCATTTTTCTTCTCGCTTCCGCCAATCGACAAACATATACTTCTCACTCCAACCACTGAAAACACAGTAAACGGTAGAAATTGTACAAATTCAAAATTTCATTCTTATTTTTTTTCAAAATAACAACAAAAACGTAAACAATTGTACAATTTTTGTTAAAAAATTTAGTGCCTTAAAAATAGTCGTAATTAGTGTAAATGTGCCTTAATGTTGTCGCTAATCAATTAGCTAAGTGTGCCAATGTTAAAAAGCTATGTATCGTTATAAAAGTGTGTGAAAAATGCTTTAAAATTTGAATGTTTTTGTGAAGGAATTTTGTCGGAATTTTAAGTGAAAAGGGCTTAAAAACTGATTAATATGATTAACAAGAACCAAAGGCTGTTAAAATTGTACATATTTGTCCAATAATCATTGAATTAAGTCGAGCTTTGTTTAAAATTTTCCGGCCCTAATCTTTTTTTAATATCGAAGTTGGCATTTTGTGTGTATTTGGGACCCTTTTGTGTAGTCATGTGTTAATATGTGTGTGTAGTGGTGTGATGATTGAAAATGAACGTTAATAATAATAATCTGGAGCCAACAGGTGTTTTACAGCAACAAAACAGTTGGCGGCCTAATAATGAAGGCCACAACAAGTCGAGGGCAAGGAACCAGAAATGGAAAGACTTTAGTCCCTACGATAACCGCACCTCGGCCGAAATCTACTTCTCCTGGTTCAGTGCAATCATTTTCCTCGCCGAGCTCATCATTGGTGGGTTTAACAACTATTTTAGAAACTAATCTAGTAGGCCTCTTTAGAATGATACATAGACTATAATGACTTGAAATTACAGTAAAGTTTAAAATAATCACACTATTAATTTAAATTCAAAACCAATATATGAGTTATCGCAAAAACGCTCCGTTATACGTGTTTAAGGGTTACAATTGAATTATATTTTATTTTAAACTACATCCATCGAATTTTGGCTATCATCTGATCTATAAATTAAGGATCTAAATTTATTTCAGGTTAAAAGATAGATGACGATGTAAAGTATAAGAATTTTCCTTTTTTTAAAAATATACTTTGATTTATCACACCTTTTCTCAGAAACCCTAATAAATATCGATTTTAATAACGAATATGATCAGTTTTTCTTTTGGTAAAAAACAAAATTCCCGAACTTGTGACGTCTTTTGGTGACAACTCGTAGAAAATAAAATGCGAAATTTGTATCTCAACAGCTTTCTTTTACAATTTGAAGCATCTTAAATAGTTAAAATTTTTTCATAGCTTAATTGATAAAGTAATTATAAAAAAATATTTAGAGATAAAAACAATTTTGAACATAAGACAGTGCGATTCTATCACTGCCTAAGGGAAGTATTCAATTACCAAATCCAAGTTTTGTGGACAATCTTAATACTATAATTAAATTATAATGTTATAAATCTCTATGCAGGTTGGCCCAAGACAAAGTTAATTATAAAAAATTAGTTTCTTAAAAAATTTAGATCGTAAAGTATTTACCAATAATTCATAGCAATAAATAAATTTATGTATTTTTGTTGCTTAAAATTGACATTATTGACACTCAAATTTTCTCTGACAAAGTCGTTATCATAGCACAAGTGCTTTAAAAAATTCTTTAAAGCACTAGTGCTTTATTATAATTATTAAAGCACTAGTGCTTTATTATAATTATTAAAGCACTAGTGCTTTATTATTATTATTAAAGTATGACTTCCGTAAACAAAATTTATCAATTTATATTAAAAATTACTTTGATCCTGGAGGTTTTACTGTTAAATATTGACGAACATTATCCGACACAGTTATAAATTTTTATATTTAAAAATTCTGTTTCGAATCAACATTTTGTTATGAAATAGAAACATAGACATCATTGAAAACTTTTTCCTAATTATTAGAATTTGTACCAGAGAAATCCAAAGCGCTAACCAATAAAGTTTCTCTAAACTCAGTTTCAAAACCTTTACACTGGTTTATTTAAATCTATTTTTAATTTACGAATGTTCTATCCCTTTGCCGCAATACGATTGAAATATTTATAAGCAACAAAGGTGTGTAGAACAGAGCAAAATATATGTTTACAGAAATTCGAAGAGTTTTTCAGATTTTTATGTTAATTCTTTTTTCAATTCTTAAAATTTTGTATAAAACACGGTCGATAAGCATTATTAAACACTCGGGCCTTCTTTAAGGCACTTGCTTTAAAACAACCCTTATGTTTAATAATATCTTATCTTATCGATCTTGTTNCAAAATATATGTTTACAGAAATTCGAAGAGTTTTTCAGATTTTTATGTTAATTTTTTTTTCAATTCTTAAAATTTTGTATAAAACACGGTCGATAAGCATTATTAAACACTCGGGCCTTCTTTAAGGCACTTGCTTTAAAACAACCCTTATGTTTAATAATATCTTATCTTATCGATCTTGTTGTATAAATAACTATAAAACTTAAAATACCATTAAAAGGTTACGAGTATTTTATCATGAGTTTTCTCTAATTTTTAGGATAAAATCCAAATTGGAATAATTTTATATGGAGTAAATTGTTCAATTGAAGAGTTTTGGTCAAATGAACTCAAATAAATTATTGTAAATTCACAAATCCCCCATTCTTATTAGTCATGCTTTATTGTGTTAGGCTTCAATAATTTTCAGGTAAAAATCTGTTGTTAGGTCTGTTGTAATAATCAAAAAAAAAAAAAAAAAAATTAAATTGAAATAAAAAAATTTGCTTGATTAAAATTGGCTTCCTTTTTTCAAATTTTACAAATATTGGAAAATTTAAATGAACGGTGCCTGATTGTTCCTTCAATAATTTTTTTTAAAAAAAAATTGGTAATTTTGACGCCATNAAATAAAAAAAAAAAAAAAAAAAAAATTAAATTGAAATAAAAATATTTGCTTGATTAAAATTGGCTTCCTTTTTTCAAATTTTACAAATATTGGAAAATTTAAATGAACGGTGCCTGATTGTTCCTTCAATAATTTTTTTTAAAAAAAAATTGGTAATTTTGACGCCATATCAAAGAAATCCTATTAACCTAATGTAATTTTTTTATTTATTAATTTATCCTTCGTCATAATTTATTTTTTATTGTTTGATTCCCGAATCAGATTATTCCGCTTGATTTATACTTCAAATGATTTATTATGTTACAGATTTTACACCTTTGATCGCGCGGTAATTACCTGAAATAAAAGAAATCGTCCTTTTGACGGTCTCTTTTTAATTTTATTTCCACCGTTTTTTTTCTTCTTTTAATTGTCTAATTCTAGTTTTTAATAGTAATTTTGTGCTTGATTAAGATCAGGGCCTTGTCTAAAAGACGTTTAATATTTTTGAATAAGATAAAATTCTTATGATTTTGTGCTATTTATTGACTAATAATACACTGAAAACCTGAAGTTGAAACTCCCCATTTTCCGTACAGGAATCAGAAGAGAAATTTATTTTATACATTTGATGCGTTCAAAGTAAGCTTTTGTTCACTCATAGCATCCATTCAAAATGAATTTTTCTTCTCTAGGGAGACAAAAAACAAAAATTGTTACTTTGTCTCCCGCTCACGTACTATAATAATAAAATAATGTACTGAGATTATTTTATTAAAATTTTTGAGATTTTTCGAATCAAAGACACTAGATTACAAATGTATAAAATTATGTGTACTCTACGGGTTCAATTGAATTTTGTTCATTCGAATTTCTTGTCAACCTCAGCAAGCTTCGGTTGTCAACTGAAATTCTCAGTGAACAAAATATCACTTTGAACCCTAAGTGTACAAATAACTATTTTCAACAATATATTTTCTTTTATTAATATTACATGTAAAATTAGTTTTTTCTTTATTTGTTACAAAGAAGAAAAAAAAAAACAAATTGACACCTTGCCTTGGGAAGAGCGGATATTACTTGCATTAAAAAACTGTCCGTATTTCGGTTTCCTTCTCTTAATCTCCTATTCCATTCTCGTCTCTCGGTACTTTGTTGTGTTTAGTTTATTTTGTTGATGATAAAGATCTTGAACAAGGTTTTTCATTAGGGGATTATTTTCTCTCAAATAAAGTGGACGACCAGTTCCTATTTGTTAGTTCTTCTATTTGTCTTTCATTTACCAATATAACATTTCTGAATCATTTTTTACTACACTCTAACTATAGTAGAAGTCTCTTATTTGAAACATTTCGGGACCTTTACCTGAATTATCCAATTGGATCAGTAAAGCGATTGGTTTATGTATTTTTATAATATCGGCCCTATTTTGTTTCTGTAAGCCGATTGTTCAATTATCCGTAGATCATCTGGTTTGTACTGAATTTATAAAAAAATTAAAATTTGACTCAAAACAATACACATTTGTTTATTAGTCGAAAATTTTTATTTTAGATATTCTTTTTGTAATTGATTTGTTTACCTGCCTAATGTGTTTATTGATTTCTGTAAACATTAAAACAAAAATGCAAGAGATCTTAAACATTATTTGCTTTTGGGAAATAGTTTATCAATAACATTGTTTTTAAAAATCTAAACATTATTTAAAGTAAAATTGTTTTTGGAGAATTTTATAAAAAAAACTTTGTCAGGAAAGTCTAGCACCCGATGGTTGTTGTTAAGACTACTCCTAGTTCCGTACTGGAATGTCGTGGGAAATATTTATTTTTTTAAAAGAAAAAAAATTAATACACCCGGTATAAGGAGTGGGAATTATTTTAGCTGGAAGTAATTTATTTTTTTTATTTATTTATTCATTCAATAGTTTACTGGAATTCTAATTATATTTGAACACGAAACCAATACCATTACACAAATCAATGATTTTAAATAAAATTTTTGTAAAATTTAAGAAAAGGTTCACTAGATCTATTAATTGCTATTATTTTCTTGAGCAAACATCTACTAAATCCTGTTTGAACAGTAATAATGTTATTTATGAAGAACTTACAATAACCTAAATAACACAATAATAATCAATAACAATTACTTTCTGAATATTAACACTATAAAATTATTACTGTTTCTAAATTATTTTTGTTTTAAAATTGTGAGAAATTAAAAAAATTATAACAAAATTATTCAATTTCTATTTGGCTAAATAACGATGATTTAAATTTATGTTCATGCTTTGAACTTCAGACAAAAAAGCTGTGTATTGTATTTCAGATTCTTACGTTCCGGAAAGAAATGTTAATCGATAGTTTTTCTCGAGAAGAGAAAAATAATATGAATAAAAAATTTTAATTTTAATTGCAATTAAATTTTTCTTTAAATAAAACTATAATTTAAATAACATGATCTAAATTGAATAACAAAAATTGAAAAAAACACTAAATAGAATTTTTGTCTATATTCAAATTAAAATTCAATGATAGTCATTATTTAAATTTGTAGTAATATTTTTCAAAAATCGGAAATATGTTAAATATTAAAATATAATAATTCTCTTGGTATTCCTTTCACAAAACATTGATTTGGAGGCGCCTCTAAAGATTAGCATATTTAACGGATAAACCCTAACCTTGGCATTTGAATCTGTATCATTTAGTAAATATTAAATTGAAAATATTAACATTTGAATTCCATTTCAGATATTGGCGTCGGCTGCTACTACCTGGTTCACGACCAAGAGAAATGGGGGATTGTAACGCTGGTCATCGTCATTTTGCCATTGGTGTTGTGCCAGATTTATTCTGTGATGTTGATCCGATCCGACGTTTTTCAGTCGATCAGCAAGAAAACCAACAGTTTATCGGTTATTTTCTGGCACGTGATCCTTCTGGGGGTTCCCTATCGGTACCAGGAGATCCTGTGGAACCTGGGGCAGATGCCGACCAATGAAATTAGGCACAAAATCCACGAGGTTCAAGCGATTCAATTGTTGAACGCCTTTCTTCAGTACTTCCCTCAGTGCATTTGTCAGACTTTTCTGATAATCCACTACAATTTCACCAGTATTTTCACGGGAGTTTCTGCAGGATTGTCAGGGTTCTCCTTTTTGTGGCATTTGTTCTTTCAATGCTACACTTTAGCGAAGAAGGGAAAGGAGGAATACCGAATCAGCGCTGGTCCAAATTTCACCTCAAATACGAGGATTAATAATTTGGAGAATAACTCCTCCTCTTTGGCCACAATTGCCACGACCTGTGACAGTACAACTTCCACTCTTCAGCATGACGTGAACCCGGACTTTCTCTCTCTAGGAGAGTCCAACCTCCAAAAGAATTTAAAAATTCTGGAGAAGAACAATTTAATGGATAATCGAAATTTGGCGCCGAAAACCGCTAAAAACGTTGAAAAGACGAAGATTTTCCAGTTTAATAAAAGAAGGCCTATTTATCAGAGAGAAGAAGACTCGATAAGGACAGACTTTGATACCAGTGCAAATAAATCGACTGTCTATTTTGAAGTAGACGAAGGAGATTGTTCTAAACGATCGCTTTGCGAAGAAGACGAAATTCTGAAGCCAGATCAAAGCAGTTCGCAACAGGAAGGCTTTTGCAGGCCACAACTGAAGAGAAAAGGCATTTGCTCATCCCAGGAAATGCTCCATCTGGTCGATCTGATGAATGAGAATATTTCTGCGGATCAGGTAATATTATTTATTGATTTATTTGTAAGGTTTATTTAATTTAAGACAATTTAAAGAATTGGCAGGAATATACAGTTCGTTACATTTTATACAATTTTATTCACATGGCATCATTTCCCACTTAGGAAACACTTATTCTAAATACAATTATTTAAATGGTCCTATATTGAATCTTGTAAAGTGGCCAGACCTACACTGCCCTAGTGTGCGGTGCTGAATGGCAGGTCTAAAAACACTTTTATCTTTTCCTATCCAAATGCATCTCAGGTTATTTAAAGAAATTGCTATATCGATAGTAATAAGTACTATAATCTCCGAGCGGGTTTTGCGCCCACCAACCAATAACCAATATAAAATAAACCAAATTAAGTCAAGCTTGTTCAAAATTTCAAACAGCCATAGCGGCTTTATTTAGTCAAAGAGTTTTGGTGGCACATTAATCTCTTATAATTTTTACTGCTTAGCATATGTTTTAACCCTGTAATGCTCAAATTTTCTATTGAATTGAAAAAATTACCATAGATAATAGTTATTTGTACACTTAGGGTTCAAAGTGATATTTAGTTCACTGAGAATTTCAGTTGTCAACCGAAGCTTGCTGAGGTTGACAAGAAATTCGAATGAACAAAATTCAATTGAACCCGTAGAGTACACATAATTTTATACATTTGTAATCTAGTGTCTTTGATTTGAAAAATGTAAAAAATTTTAATAAAACAATCTCAGTACATTATTATAGTACGTGAGCGTGAGACAAAGTAACAGTTTTTGTTTTTTGTCTCCCTAGAGAAGAAAAACTCATTTTGAATGGATGCTATGAGTGAACAAAAGCTTACTTTGAACGCATCAAATGTATAAAGATAATTTCAGAAGTACGGAACCGAAGAAAAAAATTAAAAAATTCAATAAATGTACAGCTTCTCAAACTTAGCGGGTCTTGAGGCCTGATCAAGGTTTACGGACAACCAGGCGCTTTCACTCACAAAATTTACACTAAATTCTATTATATATTACCACTTTAAGATTCCTAAAGGCCCGCTGGGGCTTTTAAATATGACTAATTTTATTTTATTAAAAAAAGTGCCTTTAACTATTCTTTAAAATATACTTTTAAATCAGTATTGTGAAAAGAATCAAGGTATTCCTCATGTTAGGGTGGACATTTAGTCTATCGTAAAATTGTAGTCTTACTACTGATATCTTACACATTCAACTTCCATACAAATTAATGTAAAAGAAGAACTTTTCATCCCAAAAGACATTTTGCTATAGTAAAATTTTTGGAAACTTTTAGGATAGAAATATTTAATTCTCTTCTACGCCTACATAGTTTTCAGTTTCTTGCTTCAGAACCTAATATAACTTAATAATAAAAAACACCAATAATTGTTAAATAACATGTATTTCTATATTAAATATAATCAAAATGTACATTTCCTTGCTAATTTTACTTCATTTTACAAAAAGACCTATTTTTTATTGCCATTGGTAGCAGTGGGATTTGGGGGATTATTAGGAGCTTCTTCTGTGGTCGGCCAACTTGGATTTGTTGGGGCCTGAGGGGTTTGAGGTGCTTGTGCACCCTCTTCTGGTTGGATTTCTTCCGTTTGTGATACCGTTGGAGGATTTGAAGGAGGTACTAATAACGGTTCTTGATTTATTGTTTCGTCAATCGTTCCATATACTTTGAGTCTTTATGAAATAAAATGATTATTATAGAAAATTAAAACAATCGAACCAAATTAACGCATTTAAACTTTAAATCAATTATGAAATACTTTTAAAATTCACATTAACCGCTCAACTTTAATTCAATTGAACTTCACACAGTATTATCTTTAATTACTGCAAATTGAAGCGAGCACAATTAAATTAATTAAGAGTATTCGCACTTTTATCTCTCTTTTCAATTAAAATTTAATTCGATATGTGGGTATTTATCTCTGTAATTATGATTTCCACATCTAACTTGCTGACGACAGTTTAATTACCCAATTTGTGTGTCTAAATAATGCGATTAACTATATTTATATTGTCTATTTACTTGTAAATCTCGGTGTAATTGGGATGACCATGATTCGATACGACCTCCATCTTGATTGTGTCAAACGATTCACTGTGCGACGTGAAAACCGACGCGAATTGATCTTTGGCTTGCCTTTCCATCAATAATTTCACTTGTCCCAAATAGACGGGCTTTTCGCCGTCTCTTGAAATGCCCTGAAAAGTACAATATTGATCATTATTTAAATCACTTGGTTGGTTTTCTGTAAACAAGAAAATAAGAGAAATTTGTAAAAAATTGGGATTTCTTGAAAATTAAATTATCCATGCTAATGTTTATTTAATTTTATTTTGAAATATTATTGGCACTTTTGTATTTCTAGGTTATCTTTTCGACATCGCTTTGAGTTTCTTATTGTGTCTCTTTCTCGCACTAGTGAATATTTTGAATTTTTATTCCACTAGTGTAAAAAAGAAAGTCATTACAAATTAGTTTTAAAATCAAAATTTCGGTGCCATTTTGAGGAAAACTATTTTTAATCCAGGTTGTGATAACAGTTAAATAAAGACCACTGTAACAACAAAATTTTTAACGTAAATTTTTTAAGAAAGTGCAAAAAAATTTATGTCCTGCTCGGTTGTAAAAAATTGTAAAATTGTAAAAAAGGCTTATTTTACACACTTGTAGCACAAAGACCTATTATAAGCATTTAATTAAATTGTTAGTACATTTTAAAACACCCATTATTTTTAATACAATATTTAGTTCTGTAGGGATTGGATTTAATTAAAGTAAAAGTTCATTATTCACAAGGATAACTTTATTTTTTGGAAAAATTACCGCGATTATGGAATAGTATATTTCGATACAAGTGGTGAAATAGAGGTTATTACAGCACGAATTTACCATGTAGGTAAATACCATAGGTAAATGAGTCCTGTAATAACCTATTTCACATGTGTATTGAACGCTATTTTGAGTAATTCTTAATCGATAATTTATAATAAAACCGTTCACATCGTTTTTTTTTCAAATGGGACAAGTAAGCCATAGTGTGTTTATTAGAGTGGGATGGGAATACTCACAATGAAATGGTTTGACAACAATATGTAATTTCATTAAATTGGGGACAATTTGCGTGCAAATTTTGTATTCTTCAGAAAAGTAAACCGTTACAAAACCAAGGTGCGTTAAGTAAAGCCTACTTTTCGATACATTTATTTAGAAATGCTTAAAATCATGTATAAAACACAGTTCATGATCATTATTACATAAGTATTCCTTAAAAAAACTAGTATTTAATGTCTCAAATCGACCTTGTATAAATGTCAATTTGTTTATAAAACAACAATTATTACTCACATAAAACATTACATCTTTGGCAGCAGATTGAATTGTGGACAAGTCCCTGAAATTTTTGTTGTAGTGTTCGACGCGGATTGTATCGATGAAAATGGTTCTGGCTAGTTTGATTTGAAAAGCCGCTTTATCTCCGCCGAACATAAATGGTTTGTGGGAATCAATAGTATTGCTAAGGATCTTACAAGCAGTCGTCGGGTGATAACCTAAAAAGTTCTTAATGGCTTGGATCCACTTTGGATCGCCTTGATAATCACTTCCGTAGAATGCCATGATCCTCGCTCCGTGTTCCCAAGACGCAAAGTCAATCCTCTGTTCTAGGGCCTTGTTATCAATATGGGAATACTTTAAATCGTTCCTAAAGTTCTGAATCTCATGAAACAGCTTCATTTTCCAGTCCAAGTCTGAAAATGGTAATATTAAAAAGGTTTTTTTTTACAGTTTAAAGGACATTTACCTAATTTATAGAACTCAAAGTTATCGTTAAGGGTTTTAAGTTGAGCGTTCGTCTTGAGCTGTATTTGGAAATAGCAGAAAAAGATGACGGAGAAGAGAAGTCCCATAAAAGCCAAACTCAAAAGAATGCTTGGCGATTTGAAAGAAAATATCCTTGATATGAAGCCTTTAGAACTCTGAGCAGCCGCCTTTATATTGTTGTCCTTCAATTCGTTTTCCACTGTTGCCATTGTCCAAGTTAATTAATCTTATCAAATAAATTAAATATTTTTTTTAAACAAAAACTTATTGACAGAATTCCCAAAGGATCCTGCATTCAAATTCACTGGAAATTTTCTCTTTAATTTGTTCCGTTGCAGATCGACAAGTTGGCCAAGAGTATTGTGGAGTTGAATGAATCGGCACCGGATGCTTTGATTACTTCTGGGGAAATTGCGAACGCCAGTTTAAATTCCAGTTCAGACGATTTGGACAGCACGAAACTGTTTAAGGGCTTCCCAGATTCTGTGGACGAATTTACACAGAGCTCCATTTTGGAGAATATCGACGCTGCGATTTACGAGAACCAGATCATCTTCCAGGAGAGGATCAAAAAGAACCAGCTGACTATTCAGAATCTCAAGCTGCAGGACCAGATCTTGAGCCAAATTATAGACTTAAACATGAAGGAATTGACGGACAAGGCGAAAGAAATGCTGACCAGCGAGAATATTCAGAGCCTTCTGATCAATTCCGAGGAGAAGAACGGGACAGAGAGTCAGATTACTAAGACTGGAGACCACCAAAACACGAGCTTGGGGTTTCTGAGCACCAGAGACTATGAGAACATGTGCTTTGTTAACATAACAAGAAACATGAACAAGGGGTTAAAGCACTGGAGGAACTACATCCAGACTTTGAACACTCATCAGCACGATGCGAGCACGGTACTAAACAGCAGCTACTTCGTGAATACAACCACCACAAACTCAGGATACACCACAATTGAAGACTCAAACTCCCTTTATTCCACAAATCAAATAAAAAAGGTGGACCCTCCTCCTCCGAAATCAGAAGACGTCTACGTCGTAATGCACCCAACGAGGGTCAACAAGAACATCCTCGTGGAGACAATCAACAAAATCAACGTGGATTCGCCATTGAAAGGCCCAACAGATGCCGCCATTAACCGGAATTATCTCTCACTAGATGGCGCTAGTGACGAGGAGTCCGAAGATAAGACAGATGTTCGACAAAAGCACGCCAGAGGCAATTCTGGCTACGTGTACTACATGATGCCGGGACAGTGCTCGCCCCTGGACAGTATCCTCGAGGCAAACTCGGAAGACATTTGATATTATTACAATTAAGTACTAGGATCGCATGCGACACCTACCTCAACCAGTATTCTAAAATCCCATTGCGTATTTTTGTATGTGACATATCATGAGATTTTGATCCTATTTTTGCAATTTTTGATAATTATAAAATAAAGTACTTTTTAATTTTAAATGGTTTTTCTTTTTTAATTTTTTTAAATATCTTGGGGTGTATTGTGTATCTTTTTTCTCTCTTCTCGTTCGGTTTTTTCGAACTAATATTAACCCATACTCAATTTTAGTTCGAAAAAAAATCGAACCTGAAGAGAGAACAAAAGTTATGCAATACATCTCCAGATGATTGAACTGCATATCAAATCTAGTGAAGGTAGGTGCAAAAGAACAATAATTATAATAAATCATCTCCATGAAGAAGAAACTACTATGTGAATGAAGCAAGTTGGTTACTAAGATTGATTTTGAATTGGAATTAGAAATTTCCAGCCACAAACACGTTTAAAAATAATGGACGAAAAGATGAAATGGAGTTGTTACTCATTTGGCCTTGTTTCGTCTTCATGGCGATGCTTTAATGTTTTTTTTTAATCTGGAAAAATTTATTTAAACTTCATTATTCGTTTGACTAGAAAACCCTAAAAATTATATATCATTTCTATATTTTTTTATTTAATAATAAATTTTTTCTATTCAATAATTTTCGAGAGAAACCGCTTTAAAGTGACGTCTGAGTTCGAACAAGAAAGTTACACAATACACCCCCTGCCCTGGTTTATTGAGTTCAATTGTAAAACTTGTGAAGAAAATAGACTAGAATTTAACAAAAGCAAATTTTACTCCAAAATAAACATTGGACAAATATACAAATTAAAATTTAAAAATAAAAGTTTGGTAGCTAAATCAGTGAAGGTCGTCGACTTGTCCATGCATTCGAATCCTGAAAAAGGAAAAAAAATAAACTTTATAAATTCATTTCCTCGCTAAAAAACGGATCATTTTACACCCTTGCAGCACAAATAACTATTAAGACAAATTGTCTTAAAAATATTTAAAATAATATTACTTGTACAATTTCGTGAGGTCATTGTTCCCATGATTGCTGGTGATTTCAACTTTGTAAATATCGTACGATTCCTTTGGCTGAAAATGCATCACTGCAGACTGGCTCTTGCTGTTTCGATTCAAGTTCATTGAAAGGCGTCCGATTAAGATTGGGTCTGTTGAGTCGTCACGATAACCCTAAAATGAAATGTGAATAATTTCTAAAACTAAAACTTAATAGTTATTTTTAAAACAAAAAGATGAGATATTATTAAACCCTCTCTTTCTCTCTAAATGACGCAACAACCGTTTCCGATATGGGAAAAAATCCCTCTGTAATTGGGTTAAGGAATTCATGGAGAGAATAAGTGCATAAATTTTTTTGAAATAGATTAATTAGAGCTTATTCTGGAAGTGCAATCATTTAAGTTCCTGTAAAAAAGTTGCAGTTACATGAAAGCAGAAAACCTGCGCCATCTAGAAGCACAAACACGGTAATTTCATACAAAACTGTGTTTTACCGTCTTTTATTGTGCCGTCGTTTACCGTCTTCGTCTTAAAGACCATTTAATTTTCAAATTGAAATTTTGTCATTAAAATACGATTGAAATAGGGTGCTGAGTATGTGTCCCCAATAAAATAATGGTAGTTATCGGACTTTATAGTGAACCTTCCTTAAATTTGAATTTTACCAAAATTTTATTTTTAAACCATTTATTTTCATTGGTATTGGTTTCTTGTACAAATATAATTTGAATTCCAGCAAAATTCCAATACAAATACTTGCACTGCAATTTGCGCAATAAACTTTATAAAAAAAAAATTATATAAAGAACTGGAGATATTGATGGTTGAATTTAACGAAATGACTGCAATCAAATACCAGAAATGGAGTGTATAGTAAAATAAAACGTGTCGTTTTAAATCATGGAAAAATTTATAATACCCCTATACAGAAGTATAGACACATAGAAGTATGTATACATGATGTAGAGTGTTTTTGGATTTTGGCGGTATCTAGCTCACATCTGAGTCCATATTAATACCTAAATGAAATTACAAGCCCTTTACTCATGGTCAGTCCCTTAGGTAAGACGATGCCGAAGCCGAAATTTTCCTTATACTTCTCATTATAATGAAGAAAACTGTTCACATACAAACTCTAACGATATTTTTTCAAGATCTAGACCCGGAAGAAGTTGGTAAATTGTTGGCATTGGGGTTATGCTTCTTGAAATTGCAATCCTAGACGAACATAGTGTTTTATTTGCGAAATTATACCAATGCATACAACGAATTTAACGGTATCCCATTTTTTCATTTCGTTTTAAAAAACGGATTATCGCCGACTTCTGTTTATTTGGCAAAGAATCCTCTCGGAGATTCAACTTCTGTTTAAAGCTGTTTAATTTTGTTTCTGCTCATTTTTTGCAACAATTGGGTATTAATTTTAATCAATTGATAACCAAACATGATTACTGTATAATATGGTGTTGTTGTGTGCTACTCATAAAGAATTATTAGTGCTAAACCGTCTCGAATGACTTGGTAAAATTATAATGGAATTTTGCTGGAATTCAAATTATATTTGTAAACGATACCAATACCAATGCAAATAAATGGTTTTAAATTAAAATTTTGGAAAAACTCAAATTTTAAGAAGGTTCGCTATAAAATCTGATGACTGCCATTATTTTATTGATGACACATCTTCCGGATCCTATGTGTACAGCATTTTAAAGGAAAAAATTCAATTTTAAATTTAATTCACTTGTCAAAGTGAGTTCAAAAATTTTCCACCAGGTGGCGAACGTGTCGATTTGGAAATTTCCTGTTACAATACATTTAAAACGAACAGAAGGTAAGATACACAGTAAAAGGCAGTAAAGACAGTCAGCTTTTGTATGAAATTACCATGTTGTGCTTCTAGGTGGCGCAGGTTAATTATTTTATATACGAACTATATATCATTTTGTACATACTTCCCCTAAAATTAATTATTTAATAAACTGATTTATATTTACGTAAAAGGCAAAGTCCTTTGGCATGGCTGAAACGACATTAGGATTCCTGAGGTCGTCGATGTAGTGGTCAATTTTAAGAGTATCCAAAAATATTCTCTGGTTGAGTTTTATTTTAAGGGCTGCCTTATTGCCTTTGAACGCCAGGAAGGTGTTCTTATTCAACTGTTTTCCCAAGACTCGACAGGCACCTCGAGCAACATAGAGCCCAAGGAACTGCTTAACTCTGTCCATTACCGACGCATCTGTTGGTATTTCGACCCCTTGGAACTTTAAAACCTTTGCTCCTTGCGAGTATTGTGCATAATCGATCCGACTGTTCCTGTATCTCGTCCCAACAGAGCCTGTTTTTATCTGCATATTCAATTCCGTCAGTTGCTTCGTTAAATTGTGAATGTATCGGTCTGAAAAAGACATTTTGGGCTATTTATTTTCATTTAAAATGAATCATACAAAATACCACTTTTATTCAGATCCTTCAATTGTTGATTGGTCTCAAAGTGCGTCACCAGGAAGCACATTAGGATGATAATCATGATGACAGCGCCGAAAAACACTCCAGAGAAGATAACTCGGGTCTTTCCAGCTGAAATCATCTGCCTCGGGATTCTGGTGTCGTCGTTTGATACCCGATAGTTATCGTTGGCATCCGAAAACGCATTGGACTTGGACACTGCCAGTTTTCTAGCCATTTTTTGTTGACAAATTTAAATTTTTTCGAAAATGTGTACAATCAAACAAAAATAAACTAGATATGTCATGGGTTGCTTCGATCTTCCATCGCAACACACGCCTGTTAGGATAACTTAAAAGAAAAAGTGCATTTTTATGTCATTTAAGGGTTATTATTAATATTTATTAAAATTAATGATTTATTAAAATTAATGATTTATTAACATTGAGTTTTTTAAGATTATATTATTGGCCTCTAAATAATATCAGATTTTCTTTAAACTTACAACAAAACTGGAATTAGGTCTGAAAAAAATCAACTAAAAATACAAAGTATTTATATAAGTATATATTTAAATGGATTTTTCATATAACCAAAAGAAATTTAAATAAAAAAGTATGTAATTTTTTCGTTATAATATTCTATTATTTTAAAATAATTCAAATCGAAATTTCAATGAAAAATATAAACAACAATATTCGAAATATAGTATAACTTGTCAGGATTATATTTGATAAATAAAAAATATTTTTTATTTTTTTATTTTTAAGTCATTTTCATCATTTCTCTGATAATGCAATAGTATGTGAACTGTATAGGATTAATACGTAACATGAGTATAATCACACCAATGTGACAGTTCGACATTCCATCGATTCGTGGTCTGAATTTATCTATTTATTCTGGGATTAGTATTATATTAATCGAATTAAGCTTAGGGGTATTAAATTAACAGTAAGCTATACAAACAAATGTGACATGCTATTAACTCGATTATGAATATTTAATGATGCTTGTAAATTAGGGCTACTAAATCACTGTAAAAAATAACATATTTTTATTCAAATTAGTTGTTATCGCCACAAAAGTAGAAATTTTATATTTACAAAATGTTTGACGAAAAGATAATTACTAAAGCAGTTTCGGGATTACGCCTGCATGTAGACTAACCAGACGAGGGTTGCTACATATATTTTTGAGCTAATAATGAAAATGCAAATATTTATAATCAAAAATGATTTTATAATTTTTTAAAGCATGATTTATATAATTTTATATACGCTCATACGCTCAAACCAATTGTCGAAGCACTTTTTCCACTATGATTGAGACACCTCTAAAACATGCTTTTGAAAGCTTCAACAACATCTTAAAATATCAGATTGCATCTGGTAACACTAATTGCACCAAGTGTTGCCCAGGCTACAAATATATGTAACAGCCTTTGTGTTATACATAAATTGTAAAATATACATATGTTTAAAAAAAGCCAATATCCAGATTTTTAAATGTTGGATGTGTGACGACATTGGCGGCGCTGTCATTCACTCATTATTTCAAGATTTAAGTTCACTAGTGGTTTCTTTTAAAGTGGGACAGATTTTGCTAACTCAAATTAGCTATGGTTTCATAACAGATTATTTGAGGAAATAGACTTCTGATCTCACTTTAAATGAAGAGATCTTATAAAGGGACAATGACTAACAAACAAAACTCTATTCCAGAATGTCATATTTTATTGGATTACAAGGACCAGAGATTGGGCTCATATTGAAAAAAAAGAAAACAATCTCCCTGCTAACTGAAATTTCATTATAGTAGCTTTTGATTTTTAAAAATGCATAAATTCTTGTATAGAACACGACCGATATATTTATGGCCCTTGTTAGTCAACTACAACATATTTATTAAAAGACAAAAAAATTAAACAACCCTTTTAGAGACATTATATTGTTTTTATTTAATGTATATAGTATTTTTTCATCTTGATTTGCAGATAATTTTTGCACGTTTACAATATGTTCACTTTACAAATAGAGATTATTTCATATAATATTTATTTTTGGCACAATAGATCACAAAATTAATCACATATTCAATAATCATTACAGCAATATGCAATTATTTTCAATTTGTTTTTTCATCGGGTTTTTTTTCGTCAATTGTGTGTGATTTTTTTTTCATTTCTATTTTTCGCTCTCTCCAACAAAAAACTGATCCCTGGTGATGATTTAGCACAAAAGATCACCAGGATTGGAGTGGTGGGGTGTCTGGTTTGGTGCATTTTCGGTGGGCAGCAGGCATTTGATCCCTTTACAAATGGTGTACTACTTAGATTTATTAACAAATTAATAAAAAAAACAATTGGTAAAAATGGGGATATGTAAATCCAATTTTTCCAAAGTGATCTTCCCTAATTTTCAACAGTGCGATCTTTGATTTTACATTACGTATTACAATTGGTATATTTATTGCCAATTTGCAAAGACACAAATGCTACCTCTCTCTGTCGTCTCTCTCTTTCTGGCCACCTAATTGTTGTTGTTATTTGATTATTGTTTTTTTTCGTGTTGCTCCGAATGCCCAAACTTTAATTGGATTATTATTTTCTGTTTCACATAATTATTTTTTTTTATAAAAATAATTTTAATTTCATATTGATTCCTAGTTATATTTATTATTTATAATATAAAGATATACATATGTGTGGACATGAATCAGTCAGTTTAGTATTTTATCCTCTCGTTCTTCAATTAATTATTATTTATAATAACGTCTTCCTAAAAAGTATAAAAATGTGTTTCTCTATCATTCTATCAAAAAATGGAGGAGGTGGTTTTTAAAAAGTTCTCTCATAGACCTTGTGAATCCTATTCAAAAACAGTCCCCTAAAATCTCATAAATTGTCCATCATTCCTGTTTTTCTTTACCTAAAAATTATATTTGATATCAAACTGTGGACTAGTTTCCGGATCCCTCGATCTTGTAACAATCACTTTTATCAGCACCCTTTTCTCCATTGCGATCTCTTACAAAAATTTAACAAAAAACAATTACAAATATATATTAGACTTTACCATCGTTTGATTTTAAAGTTATCATTATAGCAAGAAAATAGTCATAAAATTGGATGCCTTGATCCCAGTCCTTGGGACGTGATGGGGAAGACATCCACCAAACGGGATGAGGAGGAGGAGGATTTTGGAGGAGAAGGAGTCGAGGGAAGAGATCATGTCATATAGCGCATTATAGTCCTGAGAGCGTATAATAACTCGGCCTGATTCCGCGCCTCCAGAATCATTAAGTTCACGTGGACCTGGAATGAAAAGAAAATCGTTAAAATCATCTATTAAAATGAACGCAACATGGATCAATTAAATTGCTTTAATTGATGCGAAACGAGTCAAACTCAGAGCTACGCATTAATTTATCTAGTCTCTTTCTAAAGACTGCTCAGAAAATAATGGATACTCGTATTAAGAAACTTTTAAAACTTTGAAGAAAAAAAACTAAATCTAAATCCAAATTAAATTTTTCTTGCATAATGTCATTGAAGAAAATTAATATTTGTTTAAAATTTATGAGTGTTTGTGTTCTTCCTAATAATTATTTGTGTTACGAGGGTGGGAAATTAGCCATTTTTAAATGAGTCTAAAATACGCGCCATTAGGAGAGTTTTTCATGATTCCCGAGTAGTTTTAGTAATTTCTTCTTTTCGACATCGATTTGAGTTTCTTAATGTATCATTTTATTGCACTAGTGAGAATTTTGAATTTTTATTTCACTAGTGAAAAAAGAATTATAATCTACGAAATTTTTTTTCTTAAACTCCAAATTTCGGCGCCATTTTGAGTATAAAACTGAACAATTTTAAATTCAGGCCGTTATAACGGCCAAATAGTACCCCAAAACCGTTCAAATAGAGACAGCTGTAGCGGAAAATGTTTTTTAAATTAGTTTTATGTGAATTTTTAAGGAAAGCGCAAAAAAACAATGTCTTGTTCGGTTTGTTTACTACACCGAAGGTTTATAAAATAATCTTACATTTATGGAAAAGGAAGCAAATCTCTTTTTAAATGACGGTAGTGTGCAAAAAGTAAATGACAATACAAACAGAATATAGAAATAGTTATTTGTCGAACAAAGAAGGAAAATAAACCGTTTCTTAACGAGGGTATGAGTGTGAAATACGAAAAAATTATGATTTGAGACTTTTTCAAAGATTATAACGTTCTTTTTTGAAATAAAAAAATCGAAGTTTTCACTAGTGCCATAAAGTAGCGCTTTTCGATAATCAAATTGACGTCAAAAGCTAAGCTTTCGGGAACGATGATAAACTCGCCTTATTTCAGAATCGTTTGCTCTTTAAAAAACGAGTAATTGTAAACCCTTATTACGTAGCACAAACTACAGTCTCTATTTGAACGATTTTCGGGAAGTAGGAACGTTATAACGACCTGAATTAAAAATAGTACTGTTTTTTTCCTGAAACTTAGACTTTGAAACAAATTTATTCAAACGTTATAATTTTCTTATTTTACTAGTGAAATAAAAATTAAAATTTTTCAATAGTGCGAAAAAGTGACGCATTATGAAAGTCAAATCGATGTCGATACTAAAGTGCAAAAATATATTTCCTATGCCAAGTACGAAAAATAAAAAAAAGTAAAATATTAATATGTTGGAATGAACTTAAAAAAATAAATAAAATATAGATATTGGTGTTAATTTACTTGAAACTAAAATAGAACAAATTATTAAGTATAATACGTTGGACAAGCGCTATTAAAAACACCGTCTTTCAAAAACACTCGTTTATGTAAAAAAAATATTCAAAAGGTAATTTTGCTTTATATAATTTATTTATGTCATCAATATTTAGTAATTCGTATTAGATTTTAATTTATTTTAAAAGTTGGGCATTTTTAACTTTAAATTGAATCTTCTTTGAAGAAGATCAAGGAACTCATAAATTCCAACGTTTTTAGAATCAAATGGAGCTCATCAATCAAACGTTATGTATGGAAGCATATGTTTGATCGAAATAAGTTCTATTTTTACGTTTTAATTGTTTAGATAATATATCAAACAAACAATCATAATTGAGTGTTTACATTCGAAAAGTTGATGCTTCATAACGAAATTGATGTTTTGCTCATTTGCCAAAAAAATCAGAAATTTTGATTTGCTAATTGGACTGTTGCCGAATGAGAAAATAGACTGGCTATAAGTGTTTTATTGGCTTTTTGATGGATAGACTGTTTCCAAAATATTATTTAATATTCCTTTTTAATTTTGTTTATATTTTAATTAGACAGAAGAACCTTATGACGAAATAAAAGAAAATTAAAAAACAGCTACTACTAGAATTTTAAACGCACTTGATATTTTTCTTTATTATTGCCAAACCACCTACAACGGCAATGGAGTTTTAGTAATTTTTTATGACACTAATACTACTTCACAGTTTACGAATCTTAAACCGCCCTATATAAATATAATGAGGTTGCACCACCGACACGGGCGCCCGGGTCGCTTACACTATATATATACGGGGCCCGGGCAATTCGCATGAAATTGACTCTAGGCGGATTACTTGTATTTAGCGTATTTTATTAATGGGTACCCCCATTTCCTAAATATCAATTATTAGTTTCAAAACTGTCACAGTCACAAACACATTTTAAAAAGAAGAACGATTCCAAGAAAGGTTGCTATTCTTAGTTGTACTAGTTTGTATGAAATTGACAAGGGCACCCTTCTTGCGGGTTTAGTCTTATTATTAAGTATGACTTCCGTGACAGATTATAATTAAAATATATAAAAGTAAATTACGATAATCTACATGAGCCAGTAGCAAAGTTTGTTCGTCGACTATCTTAAACTTATTCCAGTGGCTAGAAGTTTTGCCGCTCCTCACATAAATTGTAAATTTGTAAAAATCTAAGTAATTTTTCATAATTTTGTGGTTTTGTCAAATAGTAAGAATAATAGTGGTGATTTAGTATTAATATAATAACGTAATTTTTGTAGAATTAAGTCTCAAAAGTGAATTTTATGTATAAAAAAATGCATATTACGAACAAAAATGCAGCTCCCAAAATTGTGCCGCCCGGGGCGGTCTGTAGCCCCAGTTTATTTGTAGATTATTTAAATTCAACATTTTTACTGAAATTACTTAAAGAATTGTATGACATATGGTCGATAAACATTACTAAACACTGGAGCCTTCTTCAAAGCACTCGTTACGTTTGAGATTTTTTAACTTATGCCTCAGCCTTGTTTTATAAATAACTACTATCCAACATCGAAATAATCTTCTTTCAGTACTTGTTTATTAATACTGATAACTAACCTTTTCACTGTGCTGCAGCTCCCTTAAAATACTATCGTAGTCTGTTTTGGTGATGCGCTCCGGGAAGCAGCAGGCGGTCTTGATGAACATTTTCAGAGATCGTTCCAGTAGCTGGTTGACTTCGCCGTAGTCGTAGTCGTCGTGCCTGATACCGTAGATGCACTGGATGTAGTTCCAGATGGCACGCCTGAACTTCGAAGTGTCCACGTTGGTGCGTCCGGCGATTGTGAAATAGGTGAGGTTGAATGCGACTCGGAATTTGGCGTCCAGCAGAAATCCCACGTCATTGTAAAGGCGATTGACTAACGAGTAACCGTGGTCGTCCCAGGAGTAATCTTGAACCCTAAACGTCGTCGGCACGTCCACCAAGCCCCTCTTCGCAAAGTCTACATAAGTGAAGTCTGCGTCGTCGATGTACTGGTAGATCTTGATTGGCACTGAATTGAGGGGCGCTCCCTTTGGCGACAGCTCCGCAGTCTGCATTTCTACATTCTTAAACCGATCTATTAGCTCATCTTCACTGCATTCCGTCGCCTGCTTTGACAAATTCAACATTTTCGCCATCAAAACATCGACTGCGCCATTTACCGACGGTTTCTTTTGCGTAGGAATCGGCTTTGAGGTCGGAATTAAGGGGATTATGGGCGACGAGTTCTCCAACTCTTGAGTCAATCCGCAGGAGAAGACGAACGAGGACAGCGAATGAAAGTTGGAGAGGATCACAATGGCGTGCACCACTTCGGCCAGCGTCCAGCAGTTCTTGCCTTTGGTCAGCGCCTCGATGTGCTCCGTTGTGAGCAGCCACGGCCGGTGAGCCAGAATTTTGTTGATCTCGTAGATTGCAAACAGCTTCTTCGGGATACAGTCGAGGCCATTGAGCCACGTCGGGTCCCCGCCTCGATCCAGAAACTCCCGCTCGTACAGCTCGATCAGGTATGTGCACTGGTGACGACCAGCGGCCTGGAAATAAAGAGGAGAATTCGTTTTATAGAGAAATCGTTTTAATAATTTTCGAATTAATAAATTGATGTAGGTATTTAAAAAAAGTCGTGCTCTGGATACGACGGCACAAGATTAAATGAAATTTTTCTATATGGCCATTTTAATTAAAATCCTCGTGCAAATAGATTTCCAATATTTGAATTGAATAACATAGTCAAGTTTTAGCAGTAACGTAGTTAGTAATACGCTTAAGTAATCAATTATAACGTATTAAATAGTCTTTTTGTTACCAGGAAAAGACTTACAGACTTCTTCTGATAATCTATCAAAATTTACAATTAAATATAATGTCCATGATTCATTATTTATTATGGTGTGCTTAGGACCATGAACAAAGGATTCTATATAGAGCCTATTTATGGACAGGTTTTGGCCACTGAAACAGAGCACACATACTACGAAAAGACCATCGTTTTACAGCTTTCATCTGTATCCAATCATTGAATAGCAGCAAATAACTAGTTATATAGAACAATTCGGTTTATCTCTTCGATTGCATTCAATCCAAGCTATGAAAACCTGTCTGGGGTCGACGAATAGTAATGACAACACTAGTTCGAGAGTTGCGGGCAGGGATATTATTTTTGTAAATGTATTTTAAACAAACATTAACCACAGAATGTTATTAGTGATAACGAGTAATGAAATTCGAAAGAAAAAAATTACTGTTCGATCAGAGCTCGAAATTCCCTTCCATTTTCCTTGTATCCATTTCTGTTAAAAAATACTAAATGACAAGTCACATTTTCGTTGAAACAAAAATGCGATTTTTAAAGTTGCAATGCTGATATTAGTCGTCTAAAGAATATAAAAGATTGGGTACATATAGAAGATATAAGAAAACTTATGATTTTTAATCTCAAAACCATGAAAAAAGCTATTTGGATTTTGATTAAACTGAGTTATACGCTGCTCTGAATTAGCCTTATACCCTGTCTCCACTGAAACTTGGTT
>JXOV01007117.1:0-39236 GCA_001014945.1 Clogmia albipunctata | reverse complement strand
GGACTATAGAGCCCGACGAAGAAGAAGAATTATTGATTTAAAGTCAATCACAAAATAAAATCATATTTTATATAAAATAGAATAACTGCAGTACTGATTAACGGGTTAATAAATTTTAACAAACCAATAGGAAAACAAAATAATAATTGATTTTACCTATTTATTTCATTCTTCGTATTTATTTTATGGTTGAAGCAATTATATTTTTCCTTTCAAAATTTATTTAAAATAATGAAGTTTAGTTTAGGTTTAAGATGAAAACTGCCAAATAATGAAAATATCTCTTAATCTTAATCTAGGGAAGCTCAATTTATTATTTGAGAAGATAAATAGAAAAATCAACAAATAGAATGATGTGGGTTACCGAAAAATCTCATTAGGGGAGAAATAAGGGACATGTGTGAAAAATGGGATCCCTTATAGAACTCAACAGGTACTTCCCTTCCATCTATTACTAATGTAATTTGGGTTTATTGTTATGTATTTTAGGGAGAAAATGTTTATATTATTTATATTCTGCACAGCAATTTATGTATGAAAGAAAGCTTCATTTTCTATCAGTACTTACAAATTCAGACAAAGATAGTCTTCAAAAATATTTTTAAAAAAATTAATTTGAAATAATAAAATTATATTGAGGTACATCTACAGAATTAAAGAAAACTACTAACAAAACATTGGCAATTTTCATTTATTAATCAAGTGTTTCTTAATTCAGCAGACAATATAAGATTGTTTGTAATTGATTTTCCACTTTCGTATCAAAAGGTTAGGTTTTCGACATCGATTTAAGTTGCTTAATGTGTCACTTTATTTCACAACTGAAAATTTTGAATATTCATTTCACTATGTTGTAAAAAAAATCATCAACCCAAAGCAGCTCAACCAAACTCTATAAAGCCTTGAATAACGGCAAATATTTTTAATTTAGTTTTCGAGTATTTTTAAGGAAATTGCAACGATGAAGAACTCGTCTTATAGCTTGAATTTTACACTCGTTTCTTCGTTAAAACAACAGCTCATTTTACACCCTTATAACACAAATAACTATTTTTTTTTAACAATATGAGTTTTTTTTGTTAAAACCACACGATTTTCTCTTTTTTTAATTCTGTAAATTGAATAGTTTAAGCAGAATTATAGCCAGTTAAATCTATGGTGTAATAAATTTAAATAGCGTAATGGGTTGTTAATATTTTTTATTAATAGATTTTTTTTCATTCTAAAGAGCAAATGTTTTATTGTAATATTCCTGATTTAAATTTTTGGGAAAAAATACAAACCAATAGGTACATAACAGTTTTACTAAAGAATGGTAATCGTTTTAATATATATTCTATCATCCAACTTATAAATACACAAGAAAGTTATTTACCTCTAGGAAATGAAACTGCTGAGACCAACATTCCAACGATGAAATCAAATTCCGAGTAAAGTAATATATAATAAACTTAATTATGGTTCTTGGCGAAATTCCGCTTTATATTTATTTGTCATTTACCTAAAATAGGATTGGAAAGAGATTTCCCGAAAAGTGGAAACAAAATATAAAATTAAAGACAGTAAATAAAAATTTAAGAACAAAGTAATGAAAGGTTCTTACTAAAATCGGTATAATTTTCAATAATGTTTTACAGAAAAAAAATTATTTAATCGTTTACAATTCAAATTCCTAATCGCTAATAGAATTTATTACTTCTGTATAGGTATTCAAACATGAAGGTAGTCTAATATGTATGTTATCTCAGATCCTGTTCGTTGTTCTCGAATGTAGAACCTGCATTTCAACAAAATAATGAAGGCTTTTAACAAATGCATCAACCTCTCCAATAATAAATTTCTACTTCTCGAAAAATCGGTTCTACAGTTGAAAGAAAACTGAATTTCATTTTACATGAATAGTACTGTTTCCCTAGTCGATTTATATTTTTTTAATCACCACATGAAAACATTTATGAAGAAACCAGACCAAACAAATTCCAAGAAGTATTTTCCATTCCATATTCAACAAAAAGTTTCCTTTCTTACGTAAGTCGAATTTGTTCAAAGTTTTATTTCCAATTTAAAATGTAAAATTTCTATATTCTGATATTTTATTCTATATTCTGCTAAAATTCGTTTTAACATTCTTATTGGTTTCTGGTCCTCTTCTGGCCACTTCAAACCAACAATAGACTTTTTGGCTTAAAGAATCTTCACAAAACACAAAGGTCTCGTTTTATGTAAATATTAACCAACAAAGAATGTTTTTTATTATCCTCAGGAGCGCAGTTAAGGAATATATAATTACATAAATACATGTTTTCATTGTCTTCTAACATAAACTTCAGGGATTCAAATTCTTTTAAACGTTTAAATGTTGTGTAATTAGAATATGACCAAAAATGTGTGAAATGTGTTTTTAATTAATTTCTTTCATAAGACAAACCTAAAACCAGTTTCTAGTGTATAATATTACGCGAAATCGGTTTTATATATTTAGTTCTGTGATATAAACCAATATTTAATACAAAATACTTGCTGAAACCCTAAATAGGAATAAACTGGGCCACGTCTCTAAAATTATCGATTGTTTTTTTTTTGTATTTGAAGCAACATTTGTGTTTTACTTTATTTTGAGGGCAGATCAAATCGAAAAGGAAACGAAACAGAATATAGGGAAAATTTGTATAATGTAGAAAGAATAGAAAACCTATAGCAGGGATGAGAAGTTGATATTTAGGGTGAGTTTGAGTGTATTTCTTTTGGGAAGTCTATTCGGGGGCGATGGTTGTGAAACATGGGATATCTCATGAGATTCAACAGGTACTTCCCTTCTGTACATGTTATATTATATATAATTATAGTCTCTACTATATACTTAAGATGAAAAATGCCACGTACACATTTTATTTCTGTATGTTTAAAATAAAAACGAAAGAAATGTTTTTATTTGAAAAAATGGTCTTTCCATTTAATTTTCCTACATGTGAATTTTAATGGTGATAAAAATTATTTTATGTACAAACGGCAGAAATGTGATACAAAATATGATTAAAATCGTAACGACGTTAAACTGATGATAATAAAAACAGAGAACAAGAAAACACAATTCTCCTTTTTCATTTTCTTACATATAAATAATTAAAGTTTTAGCTATCATTATAATGTAGATATATCAAAAGTTAGAAAAAATATTAAATTAAAACTCCTGTTTCAACAACTATGTCATTTAAATAATTAAACAAAAATCCTAAAGCCAATATTACATATTTATGAAATAATATTTCGTTGGATAAAGTTATTTTAATAATCAAAATAATTGAAATAACTATACTCTTTTATAAAATAATTATTGCGAGAGAACATTCCATAGGGAGAAATATTCAAAGCAGTTTTCTCATTATGATATTTCCTTATTTTCTCAAATTTTCTCATTTTTAATATTCTGCAAGAGAAAATAAAAAGGTATTTCTCCATATTGAACGTCCAGTTTATAAGGACAGGTACAACAGTTAAGGCTGCATTTTATCTGTACTTAAAAATCATATTCATTACGATGACCAGAAAGAATTTTTAAAAAAATTCAAAATTGGACCCATAAATAATAGATTTGTTATTTCTTCTAAAAGGATGTAAAATCAGAAATTATTTTATGAGGAAATGAGTGCAACGCAATAGTTATTTGTGCTACAAGGGTGTAAAGTCAACTGTTTTATAACAAATGAAAAGAGTATGAAACATTCAAGCCGAAGGCGAGTTTCATCGTTTCCGAGTTAAATAACAGGACTTTACTACACCCAAGCAGGACATAATGTTTTTTTGCACTCCACACATGAGTACTGAAATTTTTACAATTTGAGATTAAATTTCATGATTTACAAGAAAAATTTAAAAAATAACATGTTTCACAAATTTTTCAAATGAAATCTTTACTTGTAAAGTTACCATTAACATTTGGTATTCCTCTTAACCAATTGGTTATAAGGCAGATGCCTTATTGAGACAAATTTGTTGGATAGTTTATGACATTTTTTTCACTAGCGAAATAAAAATTTAAACCTTTTTAACAAGGAAATGTGTGTGAAATGCGAGTTTTTATTTAAGTTTTCTATCGATTCCGAGTTGAAAAACAAATAATACACCCGATCATTACATACTGTTTATTGCACTTTCCCTGAAAATTCACATAAAACTAATTAAAACATTTTTGCCGTTACAATGGTCTCTATTTGAGCGGTTTTCGACTACTAGTTGACCGTTATAAAGGCCTGGATTAAAATTTAAAAAATTTTTTCTCAAAATGGCGCCGAAATTTTGACTTTAAAACAAATTTCTTGTTTTTACAAGTAAAATAAAAATTTAAAACTTTCACTATTGCGAAAAAGTTACGCATTATGAAACTCAAATACATAGGTATCGAAAAGCTAATCTTTCCAAAAGAGAGTGCTAGAAATATATCCAAAAAAAAACTAAATATTTTGGAGAGCTCGGAAATATTTCTGTTGTGTAATGAATAAAAGATTAGGTTAATGACTTCGTCATGCTTAATAATTTCAATCATTTTTATTATTTATGAATGAATTCATGGATATGACTGATAATGTAATTGAAAAAAAAAACATATTATGTTTAAATGTTATTAAACATTTATATATTGTTCCGATTTATACATATAATATTCTTTTATGCAAGTTCTAAAATTCAATAATATTATAGAAAATTTAAGTAATAAACAAAAAGTTAGTATCAAAAGGTTCATTCCATAAAAAAACTTTCATTAATTATTTCACCAATAAATTTTAATTCAAATACGAAGTTCATTAACTTCATAAATTTAAAAATACAAAAGGATATCTCTCGATTATTCCGACAAAGAGAAATTGTAACAAGGCGTTATTCTCAAATCCAGCCTCTCTTCATTTTCCCCTTTTCTCTTTTTCAACAGCAGCAGCATTTACATGTTCCATTTTTGGGAGCAGAGATAACAATATTACCCCATTTTGAGGCTCTTCAGTGTATAGCGAAGCGCGTTACTTCACAGACGTCGTAATCCTCGTCATTCCAAATGGCCTCTTTTATTGCCAACTGTTGAGCTCCATACCCATCGAAGGGTTTAAATTTTGTAAAAGAAAAACGAGTGATAATTAGTGTAAGGAACCGGAAATGGAATTAGGTTAAATATTCCATTGTTAATTCCGATTCGAAAAAGGAGTCTGATAAAATGTTTAAAACGAGGGTTCGCCAATAAATGCGTATTTGTGATAATGGTGGAAAAAATCGAGGTCTAGTCGATGGGATTATCAGTGTGGTTGTTGCCGATGATGGTGCTGATCCGAGATATGGATGGAAATTATTTTACGAAACTGACGGCAGCAGTAAAAATGGTAAAATAATATGCTCCATTCAGAGAGCTGAAACTAAAAGCATATAAAATGAAATGTGAAATTGACTACACAATTATGAAATGGTTACATGGAAATTGGAAACTTAAACAATTTTATCACATAGATTAAGATTTAATCGTCTTCATCCCTTTTTTGTTAGATTTAAAAATATTTTAAATTGCTTTTTATCGTATCAAATTTTCTCGGAATAATTTTATATACATAAAAGTAGGTAGGTGTAATAAAAGATTAGACCTGACAACGATTTATGTGACAAGTACACTTTTTGTTTCACGAATCGTATACTTTGCCAAAAGGATTTCTCATTAAGGCTGTCAAGAATTTCCTTTTCGGGTTACCTCTACATCTAAAAATAAATCTGATTTCTCTGTATTTTAGCAGCCTCTGTTGCCATTAGTAATACAACACAAACAATTGTTATCTATCTTTCTAAAAACATATATACAACACTCTAATACATATAGAAATATATTTTATTGAAAGATAATATTAACATCTATGCAATAATAACATTCATACAATAATAATTTTATCAAATAATAAAAATGATATTGATCTAAACAGCTAATAGACAAATAAAACAGATTTGGGGCGATAAGGTACTGTTAGTATTTGTCATTGTTGGCTACCTTTTAAGAAGATTTATTATACAATATAACCTCGACTTAAAGTATGAATGGACCGTTTTTATTATCTCCAAGCCAACCTTTATAATCTTACCTTTTCATGAAAAACATGTCGACGACATTTTCTGAACAATTTAAAGTTCATTAAATCGACTTTGTTTATTATGAATACAAAAAACTGAACAAAAAAATTTTACCTTAAGGCAATTTGTGACGATTTAAATCGGTAAATTGTCAAAATCCATTTTAAATATTGAGTGGCATAAATATTTAAAAGACACCTGTCGTAAATTGTAAAAATTTTAAGCGCATTGTAATGTTCTCTTTCTTATAATGAATTCACTTGATATTTATTTATTATAAGTACATAATTTGTTTATGCAAACTAAGCATTGTGATTTTCGACGAAAATGCAAAAAAAAATTTTACTGCAAAGGAGTGAAATGAACCGTTAGGCTAATTTTTCATCAATTCCGAGTTAAAAACGAATTTTACACCTGAGTACGACATAATTTTTTGCAATTTCCTTAAAAAATCACAATTAGTTTTAATTAAAAAACATAAATCGTTAAAACGTTCTCTATTGGAACGGTTTTGGGTACAAACCCTTATAACGGTCTGGAAATGCTAAAGTGTTTTCCTCAAAATGACGCCGAAATTTTGACTTTGAAACAAATTTTATCGTAGATTATGACTTTCTTACTTTTACCAATGAAATAAAAATTTATAATTTTCACTAATGCGAAAAAGTGACGTATTATGAAACTTAAATCGATGTCGAGAAGTTAACCTTTCGATAAGAAACTGAGTACAGAGTTTGCCAACCTGTACAACTAACATTGTTTAATTTTTTTATTTTGAATTAATTGTATTTATAAGAATAGATTAACTCAAACTTATTGGTAAAAACTACGACTCATAAACCTTGAAGCAGTTCAAAGTTATGTTCTTAATTTTCAATTAAGGAAAAAGTATGTACTTTCAACACGGAGATGAAAAAGACGTTTTTGTCGTCAGCGCCCTTATTTACCTTTAAATAGACATCAATGACCAAACAACATTTAATTATAATCCGATGAGACAGTGTAAATTCAATAGTCACCTGTTGCGCACAAAATTAAAATAATACCAATAGAGAGCTGTCGGATTCAATCCCGTCGTTGGGGAGACAACAGCCTCTAAATAAACACAACTAAGCTTCCTACAATAAGTGAATATTTCCCGGGCTGCGAATTAATAGGCGTACTCGTATTTCTGGTTCGATGATAAAAATACACTGCCAATATGTGACGTGTACTCTGTTATAATATTTGTATTTTATTCGCATGAAATTGCCCTTGTTTTAGAAAAAGCTCAACGCCTATCTATGCAAAAATAGCACTATTAATAGAGATGGTCGACCTGGTTTCCTGACTGATTTCAAATTGAATCCTTTTCATACAAAATAAGTATTTGCAAATCTTTAAAACATGCAAATTTCACGGGTTTGTATTTAAACTAAACTATTCAAATAACTAAATCATTTTCAATGAATTAAATGTTAAAAAAGGTATGAGAAAAATAAATACCGTAAGGGTTACTTTTATTGTAAGGGTCTCAACAAGTATTTTCCTTTCGACATCACTACATTTAGTATAAAGAAGAACACCTTAACTTTTACCATTGACGCATATATTTGGTACAGTAAATAGATAATCTTGTAAAGTAATGTTTTGGACAATTTCGTGAGATAAAAACCTTAATTTGGTGGTAGCTCTTGTGCGGCTAAATCTGTCAGAACTTTAAACCTTGTCATTTATAAAATAAATATAAAGTATATGATAATAATTTTTTTCAATTCGATATCAATATACTATATATGTACACTCAGATAAAATTCATCTCATATACTGCCTATTTTTTTCGTAAAGTTAAATAGCCTACATTTTTTAAAATTAATTATTCAAAAACAATAAAATAAATATAAAGTCATATATAAGTAATAATTGTGTTGTCTGAAATAAAAGCTGTAATTTCATCTAATTTCTTTGGTTTTACAATTATATCGTAATTAATTAACTTGTTATTTTCGAATAAAATCGAAACTTTTTGGATACTGCAAGCGGTACACTATAAATATTTAAATTAGTATATATATTAGTGTTATAACACTTGTAATAATATTTCAAAGAGAAATATTTTAATTTTTTTGTGTAAAATTAGTTAGAAATTGCATAAAACGTAGTAACGCAACTTGTAGGTAGTATTTTTTCTCACTCGAGCTGCAAAATACTCCATTACTTACACTGGGATGAACTACACTATTATTTTGTATATATATATGTACTCATCCACTTATTAGTTTTTAAGTTTTCGTGATTAAATAATGAAATAAATAACCTACCAAAGAATTTGCTCAGCTTTCCCCACTTTAACATTGTTTTAGCTTCTCACTCGCGTCGCCGACAATAAAAGTGCACAAACTTTTGAGTTTTTAAAACAAAAAGTTTATCTTTTCCAACTAACTTCTATCCATTTATAGAATAACAAAAGCATAAATCCACTCTAAATTACAAACTTATACAGTTTTCATTACCTATATATGGCGATCTTATGTGGTTTTTGCAGTGAGCTTTGATCATAGATGTTCAATTGTCATCACCTACTTACCAGAAAACTTTGTCGTTACCTGGCCAACGTGCAATAATTGGAATTGCTCGGTTAATGATTGGCTTTGTGCTAAACGCAAATATTTCCGGGGGCTCCACAATGTGACATGAATGATTATTTCCACTCCACCTCAAAACCCAGCCATGAGTGTGTGTCTGGTAGAGGTTCAGACCGACACAACGCATTCCCCATCAAGATAACACACATAATCAGTGTTTCCATTTTCTCATCGTCCGATGAAAATCAATATTTTTAAAGTAGAACCTTCCAATAATTATGCGAAAAATATCAGACTATTCAATAAAATGTAGAGCTTTTAGAGAAGAAAAGTATGCAATGTAATTTTCTATTTTAGTAGGTAGGGATAAAATAATAAATAATAAAATAAATCCTTTGATAATTGAATAAACCTCATTACTTTTTTCACCAAGTTAAATTGGTATTTTTCATTAAAACATAAACAGATTTCTTGAAAAGAATGCGAAGTCATTATAATTTTAAATTCAGCAGATTAATTATCAAATCATATTTTAGGACTTACCCTAATAAGTTTAATGGCTTCTACAACGTAGTTGTAGACATTGCCATCTGTCATTTGGTTTAAATCTCCATAAATACATAAATTACGACAGAAAGTGTGAACGAATTAGCATACAGACCATGACCTAAGCAACAAGTACAAATTCTATTTGATATCTTATCCATAACACATTAATAATGGGCTGTTTTCAATTCGCAGGTTTGTTAATTTAAAAAAATAAAGACTTTTGTTATCTAATAGGTTTCAAATTTTTATAAATTAAATATGATTTCTACACTTTCGTATCGAATGGTAAGATTTTCGACATCACTTTGACATATTATTTTTATTTCTCTAGTGAAAACAGAAAGTTTATGCATTTATTATGCATAAATGTATTGATGCATTGTGTTTCGTAATATGTCACTTCTATTACAAACGAAATATTTGATATTTTAAAATAAGAAAGTCATAATCTACATTTGTCTTAGTATCAAATTCGAGAGCCCTTTTTGTCCAAAAACTGCACATTTTATTGATTCAGGCTGTGCCATAAAACCTCGATAACGTTGAATATTCTTTAAATTAGTTTTTCGTATATTGAGCAAAACATTGCACAAAATTGTCTGGTTTTTTAACCGTTTTTCAAACCATAAACAATGAAAGCTTGACTTGCGCTTCATATTTCATACTCGTTTCCTTGTTAAAAAACGGCGAATTTTACACCCTAACTTGTAGCACAAATAACTTTTACAAACTCAAAAAAATAATTTGGATCCTTTTTAGCCAATCGAAGTGCTATTAATTGAGTAATAATACACTGTAAAATATTGTCAATGAGAAGCCAAAAACCCGGTGGTTGGGATTAAGACTACCCAAATTCCCTAAAGGAATTGAAAAGGAATTTTTTTGCAAATGAATATGTGTTTTATTTACATGCCCAATGGCAAATCGTATAATTATACGTCTATTTTAATTTTACTTCTCTAATATTATTTATTAAAACTTCTCTAATCAATTTTTGAAACCTATTTTATTCTGAACATTTATCAATTTCAAAATTAATATATAGTTAACCATTTCTTAGCTGATTTTACACCCCTGTTGATCAAATACCTATTTCAATTACTATTTATTATAATAAAATTATGTTTTATTATTTTCCAGATTGATTGTGGGAGGTTCAACAGCAACATTAGATCAATACAACAAATGTATATGATATCAAAATTAGGAATGGACTTGTATAATTGGATCAATGTCATTGCAGTTCACCATCTTTTTCTATTCAGTGTTTTTCCATCAACCCCATTTAATCACTTTAAACATTGACATTGCCGATAATCAACAAACATAGCCACCAAAACGAACCACATCAATGCCATCAAAAACATAACGAATCCCGTTCGTCTAGCTAAATTAAGGACTACAGTAATTAGACCGATTCTAATTTGAGTATACCGCTGTTTGAAGGTAAATAACCAAATGTGTAAAATTTACACTAACTAGAAACGTGATTAGCTACACCATAAAATGCTTACCTGTTTTCATTTGGAAATCTACAATTTTATAAAAATATATACATATATATTTATAAAAAATTAATTGCACATATACAAAAATATTGTGTAAACCAGAATACTTCGCATTAAAATATGAAAATTGACTGTCTTTATTGATATTGTGTATATGGAGAGTATTTTGTACTATATATCAGTAGTTGATCTGTGAATGTATCTCCACTTTATAATCAATGTACCCTTCAGAAACATTGATGCCTCGTTTTCTGTCTCTACTTCAGAAGATTGCTATTTGTATCTCAATTGTAAAATTATTGTGAATCAATGTACCTAATCGTTAAATTGTGAAATGCTGTAGATATGTAAGTACCTGTCAATGTTCTGTATACTTGAATCTCTGTACTGAAACAAAACTACATACCTTTATATGAAAATAAAGTGTACTAAGAAATATCAATGTGTGTATTTATTGTAATTTCCCTCTTTTCTGTTAATCACCTTCCTACAAAAAGCTCGCAACTTTTCACTATGTATGTCTTATCCTCTTGGTATTTGTAAACGTCTTGGTTACTTAATTGTCTAATTTGCTCTAATTACGATATTATGGCACCATATAGAAAATGGAATGGGATATTCTCGCCTTTTAACAAGGGTGGCAGAATAGAGCGTTGAAGAATGTTTGTCTGTTGAGCTTAGTTACCGTTTATTTTTAGATCAGCGAAAATCTACCTCTTCATTGATGCAAATAATACCTATTTCCTACGGCTCATGAATAAATTTATATAAAGTATCTCTACCAATTTTAAACAGATTGTCACTATAAGAAACAGCATCGAACAATTCCTGTGGAGGCGCCTTTTGAATCTTTATAATCAATTCAACTGTCGATTGTTTCCATTTAATATTCAGCTATTTCAAATACATTAACGCTGTGATTGAGGATATAACGCATACCATGACGCCTATTTATGTGTTGGCAATACAAAACGAAATCAGAAATTATTCAAGAATTTGCCGAATTCTCATTTCCCCATTTCCAGACTATTTATAACTTTTCTAAATTGCGCACCACGGAACTTTAATTGGCTATTAATCTGTCTTAAATATGTACCTGCATCTCAATGATTTCCGTATGGCATTCGAATTTTGATGAGCTTCAAGATCATTTTATCTGATAATTGAATAGGAGTGACAAATAGTCCTTCATCTGCACACGCTCGAATAGTTCAATAATGTCCATCAATACCAATTTGTGGAAATATACGTAGATGTAAGGGTTCGTGATCAGTATGTATTTGTAATTTTTGGTTCGCTTTTCATTCCTATAACCAAAATTATTTCTATGCTGGCCCTCTAAATCTCTATGGACGTCTCTATGCCCAAGTCTTTGTTGCTTTATTTAAATGGATATCATTGTATTGTAAATAATTATTCTTTGAAACCAATATTCCATCATATTTTATCAGATATAATTGTGTTTACTATATTTAATTTTTAAAAGGCAAATAGAACAAAATTAAAATCATTATAAGTCTGTAAGAGCTTTCAGTGTAAAATTTATTAAGAAAATTATTATTTTTCTAAAAAAAATGAGACAATTATAAATCCTTCAAGCAATTTTCATTGTTAGTTTATATTATTTTTAATATTTTACGATATTTTGCACAAATCGTTTTATATTTACAAGTTCCTAGCCAAAACCAATAATCAAATAATTATTATCAACTTTTATTACTGCTCAAAAGTATTTGATAAAAAAGACAGAAGTCGAAGTGAAAAGGTAAGCTATTGATTCTTCAAACTAAATCGATTCCCAGATAATACATTTTGTATATAGTAGAAAGGATTTTTTTTATTGAAAAAGTAATTGTACCAAAAATTTGATTGGAAAATTGTTTGGCATTGTCCATTATTGAAAGAGAGATTGAGGTAAATACTCAATAAATGTTATCATCGAGCACAGCCACCCTAATAAAATCAGGATTTGAGCTTCCATTCAAAGGATGAACAGAGAAAGAGCGCGCTCCATATAAATATAATAAGTAGACAAATATAGTGAGTAAAGTAAGTACAGTTCATCCTTTCAGTAGCTTCTTCCAACTCACAAAGATGATATCAACAGGCGAACAATAAAAGACTTAGAACCCAACAGTTACCTGACTAATAATAGTCTGCTCCACTCATTCTACATTATGTGAACTTTTATTGTGTAAACTGCAATTCATTTTGTCGTAACATCGTTATTTGGCGGTCTCTTATATGTCTAAGCTACACATAATATTACATATAAGCATAATGCTGTTGAAAGTAGAATACTGTTTGCTCAAATACACATCACTGGTTTTGTTTGCAATTTTGTTCGAGGATTGCACACTTCCTGTCACTAAATGCATACATGTCGTTAAATGTTTCGCTGCATGGTTGCTCGGACGACTTTAAATTAATGTAATTAACTTCTATTTCACTAAAAATTGCAATTGAAAATCTATTTTTAATTCAACTACGTTTTAATATGACATAAATAGGTTTTTATTCAATTAGGTCAGTATGATGGCCTGCGTGTTTAATAATGCTTATAAACCGTGTTTTATACAAGACTTTTAGCATTTTTAAATCAATTACAAGAAAAATATTGTACATTGTTGTTTTTATCTCAAATAAAATAAATTTTCTCTCTCTTTATCACACAAACAATTATTATTCTTTTGTCTAGAACTAGGTGATAAAAGAGAGTTTTATATCTTTTGCATATCTCTTTTATTTAAATAGTCATTGTTTATTGGCACAAACACTTGTTTTGAATAGAGAACAGATATATACGATTTAGAATTATCCAGTTAACTTTTAAACGATCTGTTAGTACAACAAACTATTCACTTAATTGGCTTCATTTTCATTTCACAAATTTAATAAAAATATAGTACAGTGAGGTTATTTTAATAATCAAGAAAATATAGATATCTTTGAAGTACTTGTACTTTAATAATGATATTAACAACTTTATGTAACCAAAATGTGTCAAACAAATTATAAAATTTAAACAATTTTAGTATACAACAAAGCATTGCGTTTGTTTTTCTCAGTTCATCTAAATGATATTCATATTAGGTTTCAGCACTTAGTACTATAATGGATTGCATCCGCAAATACAGAACACTCGTAATAATTTTGAAGCCCACATCAGCTTAATTTTAAGAGAAACGTCGATACATATTGACCAATTGGGAACGAAAATTTCTACTTTTTATAAAATGTCAGGCACCCGCTTTTAAATTTAATGAAGACAATAAACATTACTTGTATAATTTCTGCATCTATCTAAATGTTTTTAGTATCACCATATTAAATGTTTGAGTATTTGATAGTTCCGCAACCACAGATGTGAAAAAATAAGCATCTACAAGCATTCCTAATGGATAGATATATTTATTCAGTTTTGGCTATTAAGTATTTCATATACGTATAATTCAAATTTAAAATCTATTATATTAATGTTCATAATTTTCGCTATTTACAATCATTACAGTCATTTTGTAACTTTCAAATAATATTAAATATATAAATTTTAGCTATCCAAGATGATTGGCGGAGTAGCTGGACGACATATTTCGGTTAAGCGGCGAGGTTCCCAGCCCATGGTGCGACTGGGAAACCACTCGAATTTATCTTTAGAAAACTCGGACGGTCCAAACGCACCTCGGATCCCGCCCAGAAGACGAAGAGCCGTTACAACTAGTGACCATAAAAGTTGTGCCCTTATCCAAACTCGACTGAAACTAGGTGATATTATGTGAGTATCCTGATACATGAATATTTAATTGAGTTGTTCTTCCCACCATTCCTTTTGTGGTGCAAGAAATTGGTATTACATTTATTTCCTGATATATTTCCCTCTCTCCGCTCGTATTCACTTTTTCTCTTTACACACTCTCACATACACCAAAACGTATCCTTATTGTAACTGTATTCTGTGCATCATCATTTACCTCTCATTCATTGACAAACACCGCCTGGAAAACTCACCCTCTTGTTACTATTTCCCTCTTTGGCGTTTTCCAGTTACCCCATTTCCAATAGCTTATTTTTGTCCGGATGAATGAAGTGTCACTTGAGGAATTCGGATTTTAAAAGCTTCAATTACAAGGATTATATCAGCCAAATTTAGTCCAATCTACTACAATAGAAAGAAGTTAAGTGTTCTAAAAGTGAAAAAGCAAAGTGGGAAAGTGGTATATTCTGTTTAAGGGTGAATTTCAACAAAAGTGTTTTGCTGGAGGGGTGATAAAGTGAAAAGCTTCCAATGCGAAGACGGCCAGTCGGAATTTTCTTGAACTAAACGGTGCTTATTCCAATGCTTGCGTCAAAGTTAGTCATTAAAGCGCCACCAGTGAGAACTTTTCGGGGGGTGAAAATTGGATTGTGGTCCAATTTTATCTTGGATAGACTGAGCAAAAGTTGGCCAAACTAGTGCAAAACTGTAACAAGGACTCTGAGTGAACGGACTACGATTGAATCAAGTGTTGAAATAACGGATTAACTTAAAAATTGTCGACAAATGATACCAGTGCTTTGCGAGTAACCAATATGGCGGAGCGGTCGTCATATAATCTACTTCTAACAGAGGAAATACCATCGGTGGGTGCCAATTTATGGATTAAAGTGTAGAAAAGTGAAGTTAAAGTGTGATTTTAAGCTTTTAATAGGGAAAAGGTTGTCATTTTGTTGCAAGTTGTATGAAAATGGGGCCACGCATTAAATTTTCCTTAATTTTCTTCCGCTTTCTCCTGGCAGAAAATGCTCCCCCTTCGCCCACCCTCTCGAAAGTTTTGCGCATATGTACAACAAATACGGTGTTTGCCTAATGGAATTACTTCCATTTGTCGTTCCCCAGGCAGAGTGTTTTCGTGTTTCGAGTTCAAAACACTTCAAAATGAACTTTTCATAATTGCAATTTTAATACATGGGCAAGGTAAATGGCATTATTCCTGAGGAAAACTAAAACTAAATTTGCTCTGCTACTTCTCGGAATTGTGATTTCAATTAATTAGGTTTAAAATAGAAATTCGAAGAAAATTCTAGAGAAAATACTCCAATCAAAGGGAACATTTCATCCGATAGTTAATTTGTGTGTGTTGTTCTTTTCCTGGGAGCGACAAATAAATGAGTCACCGGAGTCTAGATGTCTGAATCCCATCCTCTTGCGTCGAGATTGGAAAACGGAGAATGATAAATAATTTTCAAATAATCTCGACAGTTTATCAGTGGCAATTTTTATAAGGCCTACAGCTAAATTTGTGCCCCAAAATTAGTGTATATAGTCGTGAGTATGTTTGTGTGCCCTAAAATGCCATTCTATAACATTTAAGCAGATTATGTGGAACGAGAATTCAGTTCAGTTGACATTAAAGATTTCAAGCGGTGCGTGAAAAAGGACCCATTTCCATGTACTGCATTATTTAATGGCAAAGTGTCGAACACAATTATTGCATTGGCGTAATTTTTTTCTGTGCTGTCCAGCGTGTGTCTCTATGTGTGACTGTGTATATATCTCTATAAATATATTATGATCCTAATTATGACTATGACGACAATCTTTTTTATGGACGATAATTATATATGGCTCTTCATCGCCGTCTTTCTGCTTATGTCTTTATATTGTAGGTTGGCAGCGGCTCAAGAAGCGGCTCTTTCTCAACAAAGGGAGGCCTTTCGTTTAGCTGATAGAATGGGCGGACCGAATAACCAGGCGGGCCAGTCTCCGAATGGTGGCGGCCCGACATCATTGTTCATCCTCTCCGAGGATAACCCAATTAGAAAATACACACGTTTTATAATTGAATGGCCGCCATTCGAATACGCCGTTTTATTGACAATCATAGCGAATTGTGTAGTGCTAGCTCTAGAGGAGCATTTGCCACATGGCGACAAAACCATACTGGCCCAGAAATTGGTAAGAATAATCCCTTTATTGAAGTTTATTTGTGACCAAAATAATATAATCTACAGGAAAAAACCGAAGCCTATTTCTTGGGCATCTTTTGCGTCGAGGCATCGCTCAAAATTTTAGCCTTAGGGTTTGTGCTACACAAACACTCCTACCTCAGGAATATATGGAATATTATGGATTTCTTCGTTGTAGTAACGGGGTAACTATTAATCTCTAAACTGTTTACAATACAATCTATTTATCATTCTTGTGACTTTCTATTATTTGAACAATTTAATTATCTCGTATCATTTCGCAATTTGTTTGCATTTCCCGATTAAACACTATAAAACTATGTAAATGATAAATATTCAATGATGCAATGATAACAGTTCTATGACGATATTCGCCGAAGCGAACGTGGACGTGGACTTGCGAATGTTGAGATCCTTCCGTGTATTGCGGCCACTCAAACTCGTTTCTAGAATACCAAGTAAGCCTACAAAGCCCGGTCAACTATATTATAATTACATATTGATGCAGTGGCCCGCAGTATCGTACTGGATATAATCATTATTAAAATAGTATTTTAGAGTGTGGACTAAGCAGTACCAGCCAAAGTCTATCAGCGCTAGAAGATGTGTTAATTAATAACTAGACCAGTCTTAAACGTTTACAATTTTTATACTCTATAGGTGGGCCAATAGTGGAGATCTAATTGCTCAAGTAGGAGTGAAAAAATAGAACTAAAAATCTAGCGTAGTTATTATTTTGGAAATAGTCAATTAGATTTTGAGTTGTTTGTTTTAAAATTAATAATATTCTGCCATAGCTTATCACTTTCATTTAAACTTAGTGTTAAATGTTTGTGAAATAATATATATTTATACGTAACATTGTTTATTAATGTAGGTTCATCACAATGTTCCCTCAAAAGGGGCCCGAAGTAGATCTCAGAACCTTAAGGGCTATTCGTGTGCTAAGGCCCTTAAAACTAGTATCTGGAATTCCTAGTGAGTAGAAACTAATAGACTTAAATACTAGATGGTAATTCTTTGTGTAATTAGTCTTAAAGTCTTTAAAGTAAATTTCTGATTCGATTACTAAACAATTCTTCTCAATCCCTCAATCTAGGTTTACAAGTAGTTTTAAAGTCTATAATAAAAGCAATGGCGCCGTTGCTTCAGATTGGACTGTTGGTGTTGTTCGCGATTGTGATATTCGCGATCATCGGCCTGGAATTCTACTCTGGAGCTTTGCACAAAAGTTGTTACAGTCTGACAGATATTAGTAAGTTATTGACCCATGTTCAAAAAAGCAATCTTGATTAATGTGAATTCCGTTCCAGAGCAAATTGTAAAGGAGGGCGAAATGGCGACCCCATGCAACGCAGATAACGTTAAAGTGGCACCACCAGGCGCCTACGTGTGTAATTACAATGAGAGCACCTGCATAGAACAATGGGAGGGGCCCAATTTTGGAATCACCAGTTTCGACAACATTGGTTTTGCAATGTTAACTGTCTTTCAGTGCATAACTATGGAAGGCTGGACCGCAATACTGTATTGGGTAATGTGGACTTGTTTGAAGAATGCCAGCCAAAATATGTTTTTGGAAAACGCCTTCAGTTCAATTTGTATTTGCATAATTGGTGTGCAATTCAATGTGGATATAATTTTACTTATTATTTCATTTCAAGAAATTTGCATGCTTTTGATAATAATTTACCGTTTACCCCCTCTTTATGTTGAAACTTATTTTATAAATATTCATTGAGAGCTTGTTCAGCTCCAAGATTTTTCAAACAATTTCAAAATCGTACATTAATACTAATCGTATTGCTTATCTACATTCCGGAACTTATGCACTTGTCTCATTGTGTGTTGTGTACATCTTCTGTGATGGAAGTGGCTAAAACCCTATGGCGGTGTTGTGATTTCTTATCAGTCAATTTGAAACCTTTTACGACTAAATGAACTAAATAATGGTTTTTTCTCTTAATCTCTATATTCACAGACTAACGACGCTTTAGGTTCCACATTTAATTGGATTTATTTCGTGCCTCTTATAGTATTGGGATCGTTTTTCATGTTAAATCTAGTTCTTGGTGTTCTCAGTGGGTAAGTGGACTACATGAAACATATTTCCTAATCGGTTAGCCAAATGAAATAGTTTGATGTTGAAGAGAGTTCTCTAATGAGCGGGGACGAGTAGAGCGACGGGCCCAATTCCACAAATTGCGAAGCCGGCAAATGTTTGCTGAGTCTATGGTCGCCTACCTAGACTGGATAACACAAGCAGGTTGAGACACCTTCTTCTGATAATCCATTTCGACCTGACAAGGGCTAGTCACCTGCTTTAGAAATGCGATCAAATGTCTCCTTTAAATAAACGCTTAATTGCCAATTGTATTGCTAACCCTTTGCTTCGATTGTTTCCAAAATTTTGTAGAGAATTCGCTAAAGAGAGAGAAAAAGTGGAGAACCGTCAAGAGTTTCTAAAGCTCCGTCGACAACAGCAGCTGGAGCGCGAACTAAACGGTTATGTAGAGTGGATTTGCAAAGCCGGTAGAGTTACCTTCTATCCTTTTTATTGATTGTTTGTTTGCCAAATAGTCACTAATTTCTAATTGCATTTCCGATAATTTTATCGTCTGCACAGAGGAGGTGATTCTGGCGGAGGAGCGGACAACCGAGGTGGAGAAAAACCACATCATGGAAGGTAAACTGTCTTCAAATTTTCCGTTTTATGTTTACTCTTTATTCAATCAATTTGCAAATTCAGTGAGGCGGAAAAACGCTGCCAAGAGGAAAAAGTTGAAAAATTTGGGCAAATCCAAGTCGACAGACACCGAGGAGGAGGAAGGGGATGAGGACTGTGATGAAGACGGTACGTATCGCTAGACAGATCTGGTTAAATTCCATAAAATGACAAATTTTAAGTTGTCCGTATATATTTAATCTTATCTGAGATCACAACAATCAAAGAAATTTAAGAAAATTTATGTCAGTTTGAGTTTTGATATTAAAAAAAAACAAGGCGAGAATTATATGCATTTTGACCAAATCTCATGTGGATTTCTCTCTATTGTCTGTTTTTGCAGTGGTTTACAATAAGCGCAAAAGAGGTAAAACAAACAGACGAACTGGATAGAATTATTTATTTCAAACTTTGCCAAGCTGGTATTTAAATAATTAGGTCAAATTGCTTTTAAATATTGACTTTTTTGGTATTTTTAATATTGAATAGTTTGCTAACAAACGGTAATCAGTAACTAATTGAAAAGGAATTCCTTAAAAGTAGACAATGCTAGACCCGCAAAATAAGAATTAGTGCGAAATTATATATGTATATTAAAATTAAAAGCTCCACCGGTCGTAAACGCCTGGTGCTCCTCATTTATAGATTACAAGTTTGTGCCAATTTGCAGGTTACTTGAAATCAAAAGTGAAAGCCCAAGGAAAATGCCAGGGATTCTGGAGAGCGGAGAAGCGTTTCAGATTCTGGATAAGACACACCGTCAAGACGCAGTGGTTCTACTGGTTCGTCATCGTGCTCGTCTTTCTCAACACTGTCTGCGTCGCTGTGGAGCACTACGGACAGCCCTGGTGGCTATCTCAGTTTCTCTGTAAGAACAAGGCTCACGGCCATCACCATCATGTTTGCTGTTGCCTCATCCACAACATATTACTATTAAAATTAATCCTTCAAACTAAAAGCCATGTACTTATCGTAAACACTTTCTTTCTTTCTCTCCCCTTTTCTTTTTCTTTTCTCTTTCAAATATGTTGCAGATTATGCGGAATTTGCATTCCTTGCCCTCTTTATGATGGAGATGTGGATCAAAGTATACGCCCTTGGACCGCGCATCTACTTTGAGTCTTCATTCAACCGTTTCGATTGTGTTGTTATTAGTGGGTCGATCTTTGAAGTAATTTGGTCAGAGGTGAAGGGCGGCTCGTTCGGCCTGTCTGTGCTACGTGCCCTACGACTGCTTCGCATTTTCAAAGTGACCAAGTACTGGTCGTCGCTGCGGAACCTCGTCATATCGCTGCTCAATTCGATGCGATCAATTATTTCATTGCTGTTCCTTCTGTTCTTGTTCATTCTTATATTTGCATTGCTCGGGATGCAACTATTCGGTGGTCAATTTAATTTTCCAGAAGGAACTCCACCCACAAATTTCAATACATTTCCAATTGCACTATTAACGGTATTCCAAATTCTGACCGGTGAGGATTGGAACGAGGTGATGTACCAAGGCATTGAGAGCCAAGGCGGCCACAAAAAGGGCATGATCTACTCCCTCTATTTCATCGTGTTGGTACTGTTCGGCAACTACACCCTCCTGAACGTGTTCTTGGCTATCGCTGTGGATAATTTGGCGAACGCACAAGAGCTCACGGCTGCCGAAGAGGAACAGGTGGAAGAGGACAAAGAGAAGCAATTGCAAGAGCTCGAAAAGGAGATGGAGGCCTTGCAAATTGCTGATGGATCGCCGAACCGCGTGGATATGGGCGCCTTGTCTCCAACCAAGGGCAAGAAGAAGGAGGATGAGAAGAAGGACGACGACGACATTCCAGACGGTCCGAAGCCAATGCTTCCGTACTCATCAATGTTCATTTTATCGCCGACCAATCCGTAAGCTATTCTCTTGCAGTCTCCCTTTTTAAGATCTGCCTTAATGTTTTCCTTTCCCTCCTTCTTTCTAGAATCCGCCGGGCTGCCCATTGGGTGGTTAATTTGCGATATTTCGACTTCTTTATTATGGTAGTTATTTCATTGAGTTCCATCGCATTGGCCGCGGAAGATCCCGTTGAGGAAAAATCTACTCGTAACGAAATTCTAAATTACTTTGATTACGCATTTACCGGTGTATTTACAATAGAAATGTTATTGAAAATTGTGGACCTAGGTATTATATTGCATCCAGGCAGTTACTTGAGAGAATTTTGGAACATAATGGATGCAGTTGTCGTAATCTGTGCAGCGGTCAGTTTCGGATTCGATATGTCGTAAGTATTTTTCCTTTCTCATCCCTTCTTCTATAATCGGTTCTGAAAATCGGAAAACCCCGTTCTTGTTTACCCACAGTGGCAGCAGCGCTGGCCAGAACTTGTCTACCATCAAATCACTACGAGTACTCCGCGTTCTGCGCCCCCTGAAAACCATCAAACGCGTCCCCAAATTGAAAGCTGTCTTTGATTGCGTCGTTAATTCGCTAAAGAATGTCATCAACATTCTTATCGTGTACATATTATTCCAGTTTATTTTCGCTGTAATCGCCGTACAATTGTTCAATGGCAAGTTCTTCTTTTGTACCGATGAAAGCAAACATACTGCCGAAGAGTGCCAGTAAGTATTCTTTAAGAACATTTTCTGATATATTGATTCCTAATTACCTTTATTTGCCTCGTTTAGGGGTTCATTTTTTGTGTTCGACGGCGACGACCTGCCGAGGAAAGAGCCAAGAATATGGTCCACACAAAGTTTTCACTACGACAACGTAGCCACGGCTATGCTGACGTTATTTGCAGTACAGACTGGAGAAGGTTGGCCTCAGTAAGTAAAATATTCAATTGATTATAATTACAACTTGAAATGCATCTACGCATGGTTTAAATGTCGTTGACAAACTTATTTAAATCTTCAGGGCTTATTCTTTAATTTGTTCACTCTTGATTACAATATTCAACTGGCTGGTGAACATTATAACATTAATAATTTGTGCCATAATTAATAGTAGTATTTAATAGAATACCTGAACAAATAAGGTATGGAAAATAAATTTCAAATATACAATTTCAACGGATTAAAATAAAATTTCCTTTAGATAAAAAAGAAAAAAAGATCATTTATAACAGTTTGAAATTTCTATTCAAAATTTAATCTCTTATAAAACTTCTACAAAAAAACCAATATTAATTTCAAATCTTCACAAAATCTATTAATAAATCAGCATTCGGTTAAATTTGAAAATAAATTATATGTAATTAAATTAATTGTGATTTAATTGTTTTCAGGGTCCTTCAAAATTCCATGGCAGCTACTTACGAAGACAAGGGTCCAATTCAAAATTTCCGAATCGAAATGTCCATTTTTTATATAGTTTACTTTGTTGTATTCCCTTTCTTCTTCGTTAACATTTTCGTGGCCTTGATAATCATTACATTTCAAGAGCAAGGCGAGGCTGAACTTCAGGACGGCGAAATAGATAAGAATCAAGTGAGTGGCTTTACAGAGAAGAGAGAGCGCGCATCCTTCTGGATTTCCTTGAATAATTGCTGACTGTTTTCTTGTTGCAGAAATCGTGCATTGACTTTACAATCGGTGCTCGTCCTTTGGAGCGCTATATGCCAAATAAGCGGAATAGTTTCAAGTATAAAGTATGGGGGGTTGTAGTATCGACCCCGTTTGAGTACTTTATCATGATGCTGATTGTCTTCAATACGCTCTTGCTGATGATGAAGGTATGTAATTTGGTTTCCGAAGCTCGCAAACATTAACACGTATAATACATTCAGAAACAAACACAAAATCATCCAAACACCTTACTAATTTCAATAATCAATTTTACGCCATCTCTAGCCTTTAAACGACGAAATCAATCAGATTTGCAAATATTCAAAATGTGGTTTCAGAGTCAATCAAACCGAAAGTGTGATTTTTTTCCAGAATACGATTACGATACTTTAGTTCTTTTACTCGATAATTGTTAATTGGAAACCGATTTATCATAATATGTCAATCGATACTTTAAATGATCTACTAAATTAAAACAAAACAAAATTAACTAAAAATAATCAAAACTAAAATAAAAAAAAAACTATCCAACATTTTGTCATGATCTGTGTCCATTTTTGTATTTGTCTTGACAGTTTGGTTAAATGTTTAAATTTCTGATAGTCTTGTTTTTTAAAATTATGTGTGCGTGAATTTGAAATGAATTTTGAGTTTGATAGCATGTAATCATCCTGAATTAATATATCTGCATCAATTGATATTTTGATATACTTTATGTTTAAAATCATTAGTTTAATATTCATGTACCATAAGTTTATTGGTTATATCAGGAATGTTTCTTTATGATTTGATATTTTTTTTTCAATTGGTTTTTTTTGTAATCTAATCCAGTAAATATTTTATATATTTTTTTCTTAAATTTTCCAGTACGATAATTATTTTTATACGTGTATATTACTGTTAACGGATTGAACTATTGATTTTATTATGAAATTATTATTAGTTTATAATTTGAGCAAGTAACACTGAATGACTGATGTGGAATGATTCCTATTGTATTCTCCTAAATTAGAACTTAAATATCTGGAAATGAAACTGGTCTCAACAGAGCATGAATTACGAAGATCCTTACTTCCCGACCCATATTTTTGTGAATTTTTTCCAAAACTTTTTTCAATCGATAATTTTGTAAATAAATATCTCTTCATATTTTCAGTTTTAGGTGGATTGCATTGGTTAAACAGTTGATTGATTTGAGATTTTTTTTATTCGATCCATTAGAATGACATTTCTTACTATCTCAACCAAGATTTTGAAGCTCTTGCTTTACGTTATGGTTTCTGTTTTTAATTTTCTGTTCTGGTTTTCACAACATTTAGTTTTGACAACAAAAAATCATACAATAAACTACCTAAACAAGCTCATTAATTAGATTTAAAAAAATGAAAGAAAAAATATGACTACGAATCACACATTGGCTATTAGGGTCTCATTTAAAATATACACACTTGATCATCAAACTAAACCATCCAGCTTCAAGCCAGCACAACAGAGATCATCAATTTACAATACCCTAGACCGTTCCACAAAAACAACTACAATCACCAACTAACCTGTTTTACTATATTGATGTTATCATACTTTCTTTGGCCGCTGTAACATTTTGACTGGACTCTGTCTCCTCTGTTTGAATCTGACTATCAATGGATCTCACCCATTCACATATAATAACCACTCTGCAAACCAATCTCGATCAAATGTCTGTCTATTAAATTCGAATATTACAAAATCACCCAACGGTTACTTACTTTTCCCCCTACTACTCTCAATATTGTATACAACTTTATATATTATAAAATATAAATACTTATTTTAATATCGACCGACAAAACCCAACTACAAAAATTATTTGATAAATATGAATGTATCGTTGAACATGTACAGTATCACAACCAAAGTAAGGCATACGAGAAATCGTTAAAGTATCTAAACATGGGATTCACTGGAATGTTCAGTGTCGAAACTGTACTTAAGATAATTGGATTTGGTGTCAAGGTGGGTAACCAAATATCTAACAAAACTACTACTTATTACTTCTTGATTTTTATACCTAAACTATTATTTTCTACATTTTTGTATAAACGAAAAAAATTATATTACCGGAAAATGTCCACCGGAAATTTTTCTATTAAATAATATATCCAAAAATATAATTTTAAAATATGACTAAAATTTAAAAAAGAAGACCTCAATTTATGTTTCCTCCTTGAATAAATTTTCCAAAATCCACATCCTCTGTTCTATAATTTGCTTAAAATTGAATTATTTTCTTTTGTTGTGATCCTCCCAATGTTCCCAGTCTCATAGCTTCAAGTTCTTGCTAAGATGAGACATTATGCATGTATTGCTGCATTTAAGAAATTGTTCAAACCCACACAAAACCACCATAGTGTGTGAAAGAATTTGAATAGTTTCATCCATTATTATCAATAAATATTTGCATGTGCTTTGCTATTTGAATCGGTTTTATGACTTTTTACCATTTATGCTTATCTTGGTATTTAACGCATTTATTTTCGGTTGTGCTCTTTTCAATGCTAAAAACGCTTGCAATCTCAAACTAGGAATGTGACTCGTTGACTTTTGATTACATTTTATGTTGTTCTTGTTGTTGTTTGTCTATGTGTGAATTGGAAACCCCTCAAAAAATTGTTCGCAATTTCACACAAGTACCAAAGAAACAAAGAAAGAGAAACTCGCAAGAAGTATTATTACAAAAGTGCAATTTAGAAGAAACCACTACGAAACACATCAATATTTTTGTTGAAAATTAGAAGAAGAAGAGGCAAATGAAATGAAATGATTGGGGTTGTAAACTGAACAAGTGATCTCACCCCTCCTGCAGTAGCTAAATGTGTATTTATTACGATCGCGATCGACTTTTTGGACAACCATAATCCATAATCAAACTGTTTGCCATCAATATTATTATAACTACTTTATTATAATGTACCACCTGATTGTTGCTAAGGAACCAGAGATATCATTTGCGAAATATATCGTTTTATAGTTTCATGATGCTCCACCCCTACTGCTAGACATCCTGACCTTTATGAATTTGGTGTTCACTTTCTTCTTCTTATTGGAAACTCTTCTGAAATTGATAGCATTTGGATGTAAGGTTTGTACCAGCAAAATGCAAACATTTATTTAATATCTCTTTCTCTCTATCTCTCTCTATTTGTCCTGTATCCTATCAATAATTAAGCTGCAATAATCTATCGTATTACTACTATTACTATTATACCATATCTGAGTATTTACTATATTTGACTACTACTTAGTATTGATCTTGTGATTGATGAGTGTAAGTGTGTTAATTATATGATCTATATAATTGGTAAAGAGGGAATTGGCTTGATAAGAATTCCGGTAAACAGCTCACGTACTGATTGATCACACCAAACACACAAATTCACGTAATAATTAGGCCGTAGTGGTACCTGGAAATGAAGAAATAAAATTATTAAAAACAAAACCATCATCAGCAAAATGTAGACCAATTCGTCAATTTGTATTCGACTTACAACAACTGTTCAATTCACTTTGCAAATGCTAATTACTGGTATTAATTTCTTTTTATTTCCATTTACATTATTATTTGTTAAATTTGCAGTTGATTGTATTTTTGTACAAGTTTCCATCATACTAATTGAGTAATTTCTGTTTTCGTTAGTTTGGGTGCAGATTGTAATGATTATTATGTTTCTTGTTCCGTAAAACCATAAGTAATTTTAGCGACTTTGCTCAGTACGCAGTATTTGCAATTCCACAGTTATATAGCAAAGAGGAAGACTAGGAGCCTTTAGAATTTTGTTCCCTTTTCACCACCAGTAACACCCAACCACCAAATTAGTGATTTGAATTACATTATTATCTATATATATACATATATCCTAGTTTTGGCCTAGTTCATTTGGCAAATCCCCATAATTCCCGTAGTTAACTACAGTATTACTACTATTATTATCAATTTAGAAATTGGTATCTTATTAGTATCTAATTGAAATTATATATTTTGCTTGATTAGCACCTCCAATCTTTAACAATCTTTATCTATCTCTCTATTTTGTTCTGTACTTCTTTTAATATCCTGAATATCCTTAGGTTTTATTCGACCATCTGACAACGTCCCCTTAAATTTGAAAACGTATTACTAATTTTAGATTAGTTTTTTTTTTCTTTATGATAGTTCCATGTTTTTGTTTATGATTCTTTACTATTAATTTGTTCCTCTTGCTTTTATTATAAACTAACTCGATTCACGTTTTTTTAGAATTTTTTCAAAGACCCTTGGAACATATTTGATTTTATAACTGTGATCGGAAGTATTATCGACGCCCTTGTCCTGGAACTCGGGGTATGTGTTTTCTATATTTTAATTAAATACCAATTGAAATACTGTTACATGCTTTTTGTTAAATAAAAATATTTAATTTTCTAAATTTTAAATCAAATTTTTTAAATATTTCAGGAAAACTCCTTCAACGTTGGGTTTTTGAGACTGTTTCGAGCGGCGCGTTTGATTAAACTTTTAAGGCAGGGCGACACAATTCGAATCCTGCTCTGGACATTTGTACAGTCATTCAAAGCTCTGCCATATGTCTGTCTATTGATAGCAATGCTGTTCTTTATATACGCCATTATTGGAATGCAGGTAATATAATTTTATCAAATTATCAATACATGAAAACTTAAAAAAAAACTTACAGAATATTTTCCTAATCCATTGATCATCCAAACATTAATTAGAGAGTTCAGTTTTTGTGTGAGTCTGTTGGAGTATAGTTCTTTTTAATTATATAACAGACTATAAAAGCATGATGATGGATGAAGAAAATCCGTCATTTCTTTTTCAATAACGATATTTAATTTTTTCCTGAATTAAAAATAATTTTTTCTGATCTAATATTTTCATTTACCATTGATGATAATCTCGGTTTGAAACAAGGTATTTGGAAATATGTACTTTGATCCGGACACAGCCCTGAACCGTCATAATAATTTTCAAACATTTTTTGGAGCTCTTCTTCTACTTTTTCGGTAAAATATTACATGGAACAAAATTCTAGTACAAAAAATAATTGCTATAACCATATTGTATTTAGAGAATTTGTTTCTAGTTTATAGTTGTACTTATGAATTAGCTTTTTGATGAGAACTTTTTACATTTGAAGCTGTAGTCTGAGTAATATCTTTCATGTACAAACCTCAATAGATTAATCCTATGGGCAATTGTATTGATTTAGACTTGTAGAATCCATTAATTTCATTTGTGTTGTATGGTAGGATCGAAGGATAGTTATAGAAAAATCCAGTTGGGAGAAGAAGAACTATTTCAAACAATTATGATTGGCAAAACTTAAATAAAAAACTGATTCTCCCAACAAATTCAATGCATGAAACACACTTGAGATCAGCGTATCTCAATCAAACCATATTAGAGAGGTTAGATAACGTTTTATAGTTTTAACAATGGAGGAATTTACATCTATGTCATCAAATCCACGCCGAAGTCGCTTAAACAAAAGCGATTTCGCATATCCAAAAAACGCACAGACTGTCATTTACATATTAAATTTGATGTGTTTAAATTAGGTGTTTGGCAATATAGCGCTTGTACCGGAAACAGCAATCACAAGACATAACAACTTCAGATCATTTGTCCAAGGACTAATGCTTTTATTCAGGTAGGTCCACGCCGATATTTGACAATTCTAATCAACTATAAGTCTACTCTGCATATACTGTTCTTATACAATTTATTAAATCATAATAATATTTAATCTTATTATTCAACTTTTCTACTTAAGTGCATTCTCTGTTTCTTCCGTTCAATTTAATTTTATGTACATTTGTTGGAACAGCGCCCCATATAACATTTAAAAAGAAACTAGGTTTAAACCATTTTCGTAGATTAGTGTCAGGGACTACAATAGGATAAGAAAGTTTTCAGTTCAAACTAGCATAGATTCAAAATTCAATTCTATTAGCTATTAATTCCAAGTTAAGAGATTTTTGGAAAGTGCACATTTTAATACATTACATTTTAGGTCAGGTATAACTGCAAATAACAGTTTTGATAATATTTATGTTTTAATATTTTACAAAACTAAAATTATTAGTCTAAATATATATTCTTTTTGATAGTTGTTCAAAATTATTGTATTTGCAGTTACGCCACATTTTAAGCAAAACAAATCAATAAGTAATACTCCATATTCCTTGACAATGTGTCGTTAATGCTTTATTTAACAGCACGAGAAAAAGCTTTTGAGACTAGACTTTTGTATAGGGTTTGTCACCTATCCTGATATGTAACCTGATGAAAAATATAGATACTAGGAATGTACAATTAAAAGATGTAATCTAATGTAAATTTATATAAAATAAGAAGTAGATTAAATATTTAGAGTAGTTAATTGTATTACATATAATTAATTAAATCTAGTCTAGATTGTTCCAATATATGTATGTATTGTAATTAATTAGATGGTAAATGACAAATTATTACTGATTTATTGTATTAATGAGATATTCTTCTTTCTCTCCCACGCACCACAAACTACACACAAACATACCCGTAACTACCTTCAATCATCAAACGAACGACCTGGACTGGTCAGGTGTGCGACTGGCGAGGCGTGGCCGAACATTATGTTAGCCTGCCTTAAGGGCAAATGTGACACCCGAGCTAATAAGCCTCCGAATGAACCATGTGGATCCACCTTGGCTTACGCATATTTCGTATCTTTCATATTTTTCTGTTCCTTTTTGGTAATTACAAAACCCTTTTGTCTCTTTCCAAATTGACCAAAAAAATTTGCCGTATTTTGTTGTTCCAGGAGCAAAAAAAAAACAAAATTGGATCATACAATTGATAACCGAAATCTCTCTTTTCTTCTCTTTATTTATTTGTAGATGTTAAATTTGTTCGTGGCCGTTATTATGGATAATTTTGATTATTTGACCCGAGATTCGAGTATATTAGGCGCCCATCACTTAGACGAGTTCGTCCGTATTTGGGCAGAATACGATCCCAATGCAACGTAATAACTCTTTTGTTGTTGTTGTTATTGTTCTCATTGAATGTTGTCCTCTATGTGTGTTTTAAATATATATTTTGTGACCTTGGAGAGCCAATATTATATGTTGTATATAAACTAAATGTACTCGAAATTTGGGTGCCCAATTGGTGATTTTTTTAAAACGAAACCCTTTTCTTTTGTCTCTTTTTTTCCACATGCGCATTTTTAGAGGCAAAATCCATTACTCTGAAATGTACGACATGCTTAAGAACATGGATCCCCCTTTGGGGTTTGGCAACAAATGTCCCAACCGCCTCGCCTATAAAAAGCTCATTCGTATGAACATGCCCGTCGACGCCGACGGGAAGGTTAATTTCACCACCACACTGTTTGCACTAATTCGAGAAAATTTAAATATTAAAATGCGATCCGGTAATAACCATCAATATTTATACTACTAATTGATTGATATATATTTGCATTATCCAAAATTCCAAAATTGTAATGCTATTGACTATTTTTCTGGCTTGTATTTTTTCTGCTATTGTTTCGCTAAATGCGCTCGCTCGCAAATCAATCACAGCGGAGGAAATGGATCAAGCGGATGATGAACTGCGAGAAACCATTCGTCACATTTGGCCACTGCAGGCTAAAAAGATGCTCGACCTATTAGTACCACAGAGCGACTGCCTTAATCAGGGGAAATTAACTGTGGGAAAACTGTACGCAGGACTTTTGATCCTCGAATCATGGCGGAACACGAGATTCGGCCAAATCGACTCAGGACTGCCGGTAAGCAAGGTCTCCTTTAAGCACACTCTTATTCCCAAACTCATACACTCCTGGACAGATTTAGTTTCATTTGGTGTTGTGGCCGGAAACACGTATTTATTGATAAAAATTATTATAACGAATTCACCTATTAATCCAAAATTCAATTTTAGATCAATTTAGATAAATATTCGTCGTAATTCCAATGCAAATTTATGTTGAAAGAACCAAATCAATTAGATCAAATCCTCCATATCCGAGTAACTAAATATGCTAAAGTAAATTTATTAAATTCGTTAGCTGAATATTCGTCAAGTAGTACGTAACACCCGTATATTTGGGAATCCATACATTTTCAAACCCCCATATTGTATTGATTGAAATTGCAATAAATGTTTAGAGTAAATTTATTGACTACTGAGTAGGGCCCTATCCAGATAATTTAGTTTTGAAACACCTTATTGTTGATATCTAATTATAACAAACTTGTAATCATGTTGAACAATTTCACTATAAAGCCATTGTTTTTGCAGGCAAATGATGCAAGCAAAAATACTCCTACGGCAAGACAGCCGGTATATTCAATCAAATTAATCTAATTTTCTATTTACTACTGAATCTCTATATATTATATAATATTTATATAGTTTTGAATTGCCACAGTTTGGTTGTGTTAATGCTCTGACCAGTTCTTTTTTGTTTGGTTTCCGTTAATCAATTCTCCACGTTACTGATACCAATCCATAGTATTCTGTTTTGGAATGGCAATTTTAGTTGTGCCAATTTGAATGAAATTTCCGGAATTCCTAGGCCAAAAACCTAACAACAATTTCAATTAGGCCTCGATCAGACTTTTTATCGGAAGTTTTCCTCAATTTAACTCATTTTCTGACTCTGATTTTGCATCTCTCCTACAATATCACCGCCATCAACCCAACTTTAAAAACTTTGATGCTGTTAATGAAATTATAATAAAATACTTTAGATAGATTATTTAATCGTGGAGATTAAGTTTTGACTTTAAAATTACCTTTTATCCAAATTTTCACCATAACTATTTATTTGTATATGTTTCAATTGTCCTATATTTACACTTAAAGAATTGTTATATTGTCAGAAATTGTTGTTGCAAAGGTGTTTTTTAAAAAACGTGATGAAGTTCAAAACAATCTGATTTTAAATTTAATCATTCCAACAACAATTTCTAGCAAGTCTGTTTGCATTATTTTGAACAAGTTCGTGGTAATTTTGAGTGAATTTTTGGGCAATTTGCTTGTATATTTAATGACGTTATAAATATCACGTTTTGATATTCCTATATTATACATATCTATTTGAGACCTAACATTTGATTGCTTGTTTTGACCGAATCAATTGCATTTGATTTGTTTTATAGTCAAGTTGAAGTTTTTTGGAATGCTTGTAGTTAGTTACAACTTTTCTCTCATAAACAATTTTGCAACAGTAAAAAATTATTGTAATATTATATACGCCCATACATTGATATATAAACATATATTCTAGATTGTTGTTATATATATACTATGACACTTTACATATATAATAATAATGACAACAGTTTTTATGTGCCTCATCCTTATCGAAACAATTTTAACACGCTTTTATTGAACATTACATTTGCATTCAACCGATACATTCAAAATTCGACGACATAAATACGTAATTGTTATCTTAACCAAATATGAAATCCGCGTTAAATAATGACATGACAATAAAAACCGATCAAACGGTCAAAATCTGGAAACAGAAACAGTCCTTTTTCAATTGTTTACTGGACATGGCGGCCATGGAGAAATCGGGCGGGTCTCGCACTGGATCCCTCAGTATCGAGGCGTCACACGAAGGGATCAATTCTCAGACCCATTTATTGCATGGACACCAAAACGGAGACTCAGAGCACAACAGCAGCTTAGCGGTACTCGCCCGAAGGACCACGATGAGGAAAAGATCCGTAAAGTGAGTTCCGTTTTAAGTTTTTGTCTAACTGATATTTAAATATTCTCTAGTTTTTAAATAAGGCTTGTCCCAAATGTATGTGGATCATCATATTAATCTATTTTATTCAAATTAATATAATAAAATTGCAATGATGAATAAATACCTTTCAATTTAATACTTTGTTTTGGCGAATAATTCTAGAATTTTTTACCGTTAGAAATTAATACACTATTAAATAATAAATTACGGTATAAAAAATTCTACTATTCGAATAAAAATTGAAAGCAATTCTTTGTGTTTCGTTACAACTTGGGATAAGCCTTTAGTATTACATACACAAATGTGCTAATCCTTGTGTTCTTTTATTTCTTTTCAGATCCAAAAAGGTGATATTTTGTATGGTAACCGTTAATTATTAACGAACTATGACATTTAATCCGTATTTAAGTAATGAACAATCAAAGTCGCATTGATATTGTGAACAGTTTTAGGTTTCGCCATTTAACTCTGTCACTTACTGTTTAGAATCGACTTCGTTATAATATTTTATATTGGTTTTGCGGTTAAAATCAGAAATAGTATAAATAGACTAGACTTGTCTCATATAGTCCTATATAATTTGTAATATTTATATATATTTGTATTTGTGGTAAGTAAGTCGCTGTTCGACAATTAAATCAAACAATTGAAAAGTAGTCATAACATAGAGATTTTCAGCAAATGTCTAACGACGCTTAGGTATTTTCAGTGGAATTAAACTTTTAAACTAGGTGAAGAAATATCAAACAGAACTTCATTAATAAACACTTCATTACTGCTATGTAAACATATAGACTTCTTATAAATATCTCATTCTACTGCATAGTTTTGACCTAAGCAATTAAATACAATTATTTAGATTTCAAAGCACTTTTGAGTTGCATGTTTTCTGCATGGTTAAGCATACTTTTTTACATAATTGCGTATTTACTCAACTTATAAATATATATACATTTTCCATATATTATATTATACATACTTAATCAAGTTCTAGTGCATTTGTTGAATCTAACGTTGGCCAGTTTGAAGTAACTTTTATAGATCTCATATATACATACATTTAGAGTATTCCATTCACGCTGCCGATAATGTCTGTACATTATCGGTATATTATATATTTTTCAATCAAAGCTTCGCGTGACACAATAATGTACTATTGTATTTACTATTTTTATTAATATTATTCAGTTTGTGTGTGATGCAACTTTTTTAGTTCTTTTGTTACAATGGAGCATTGATAAATATAGGACAAATATTATAACTGTTTTACTTTTTTCCGTTCTTTTGATAAATGATAACAATTAATTTTGTCTGCAATCACTCAATTCTGTGATTTATGCTATTGCACCATATTTTTTGTTATGTGACAATAACGGCATGCTTTCCATTCCGATACGAATTTTACAACAACGCTTATTCCGGGAACCAGATTTTGGAGCTTCAGGATGTACCATCAAGACAACCCTCGCTAGAGTCTCTAACCAATGATGGTCACTTACATCCTGGTCATCATTATATGCATAGGCGTTCGCCCAGTTTACGGTAAATAATATAAAATAAAAAATATAAAGTATTTTAAATCTTATAAATTTCAATTTGAAACACACTTTTATTGTAGACGCGGTGCTTCGCCTTTGGTAAGAACTCCAAGTCCACGGCGAAGGGGTCAACATCTACATCACGACATTGGATTCTCGGATACTGTATCCAATGTGGTAGAGATAGTGAAAGAGGGGCGTTCACGGCGATATCATGGTAATGGGCGATTCGCAAGAGGTACTCCATTTCAATTCATTACCATTCCATTTACACACTACCTGTTTTGTTATCGACAATCTCAACTCATTGAGCCACATTTTATACGTGTACAAGCTTATTCATTATATTTAATTTTTGTCTAATATTGCAATAAATCTGTTCTGGTTGTAAAAAAAATTATTTGGGATGCACCTGGTACATTACCAGGTCTCTCCACTGGTCTCACACATTTCAATATTAATAATTGATAACGAATTGCAAAAAAGCTCTGTCTTTCCAAAATGGCACACTAAACCTCCTCTGTTCAGCTGTTTTATCACACAATACTATTTTTAATGTAAACTTGTTCTGTTTCTATATCATATATTATAAATGTATGTGTGTTTGTGTAATTGTCCAATTGTGTTCTTCAATTAAATATTTTCTCCCTTTTTGTATATTATGTTTGACAATTATTTGGATCAGCCATACAAAAACCATGAACTATAAACCACAACAACTGCCCCAACAGATTTTGGTTCGTCTATGTTTGCATATTTTCAGTTCATTTACTTTTCTGTTAACAAGACGTACGACAAAGCGGTGGGAAACTCCTCCCTCTATTTATTTCGTGCCCATTTCATTTACCGACCAAAAAATAAACGGTGAAAATTCAAAGGATATTTCTTGGAAATGACAAAACAAACAGAATAAAAAAACAGAACTTCAGAACTGTACAAATAATTGCAATCGCAATCCGTGTCCATTATCATTGTGTTAATGTCTTATGAGTTGTCGATTCTATGTGTGCGGAAGAATATCATTTGACCACACCACCATCTCCCTTAGGTTCTTGGTCGGCGTCCACGAGTCCGGCGCGGTCGCCATCGCCGTCTCGGTACCACCACGGAGCGCCCCACGATCGGGGCCCGGGAGGCGCCCACCACCAAAGCCATCACCACAGCGCCGCGCATAGAAGCAATCGACAGTCTCATCTCCAGTTCCCCATGTACGGCACCACAAGTCTTGGCCAACGGTCACGGTCACCGAGTCCCGCTCGACTCCAGGAGATGCGTGAACGAAACAGTAGATTTGATCACGATGAAATGGGTACAATCATTTTATTTCACCAACTATCTATATTTATTTCATTCTGACTCTAATTATCCTTTTATTCGGTTTAATTCTACATATTAAACTACAGCAACCAAATCTGATACAATTAATTTTAATACAGACTTGATTAATACTTTTTTTATAATTAGTAGTTATACTACTTAATCTTAATACATTGCAACATTTGCATGCCCCTTGTTTTAGGAAAAAGAAACAACCCCATTTTAAACAATACACTGATTTCTGCCTTTAGAAACATACATAGTCTCTGAATAAACACAAGAAATTTATAATGCTTTCAATATAATTTGAGTAGCTTTAATTTACAATATGTAATTATTCATTCGAGCTTTTAGCATTTAATTCAATTTTTCTAATACTGATCTTTGACTCTCGTCTTTTAGGTCACCACGTCCAGCATAGTTATCCGGTTTTAGTGGCACGTCGTGGCCAGGGTAGACGATTACCACCGACCCCTTGCAAACCATCCACGTTACAATTGAAGCCGGCCAACATCAACTTCCCCAAACTCAACGCCAGTCCAACACATGTGAGTCCCTGCTGTTCAAAAATCAATGTGGAATAGAAATAATAGTCAAATTAGCCTCTATTGCAGACTCATCACTCCACACCGTACAGTGTTCACTCGTTGCCGCACTCAAGAGACTTCTTGCGAGACCCTCGAGACATCTACTACAGAGAACGGGATCATGACCGGCTGCACGGCTACGATCTGAGATACGAGTGCCGGGATCGAGAACGGGAGCGATTCGAGATGGAACGGGAACGCGAAAGGGAAATCCAAAGAGAGAGGGAAAGGTACTTGTCTAAATTATTGGTATTTTTTTCAGTTATTTTAAGATATTTTTATTTCAGACTCAAGTACCACACGCCGCTGTCATTCGAACAAGCTTTGGCCATGGGACAAACTGGAAGGCCTTCACCCGTGTTGAACGGTTATAAACCTGCAGGAGGTGGTTACCGTTCCCGTCATTCGGACTCGGATGAGGAGGATTGGTGCTAGCAAATTTACGGATTCGACAATTACAACAAAAATGGATTATAATTTCACACACAGAATTGACGTGATCATTAATATAAATATAAAGGGACACTATTCTCTATAACATAGGATCTCCTTTTAGATAATTTCATTCAGAATAGAACTTACGATTAGATATGCATTTTCCAAATCTCATTGTGATTTATCTCACATACACAACAATCCGATGATTATATATGTAAATATGAGTATACATAGATTTAAATTTAATCGAAAATGGGGTGAAAATAAATAGGGAAAGGATGGTAGACAGAAGGTGCGTAATGTAAATTTGTTAAAATACGTTTAAAATTACAATAAAAAAGAACAAAAATAGAGTCGCAAAACCGTCAAAATTTCCTTATTTTCGACTAAAGAAGGCGCATCCTTCTCGGAAAATAGACTACAAATAAATGAGCATTTTGTACATATCGTGACCAGAAGACGTCGTCTTGTTTTATTACATTGTGCACACCCTATGACAGCTTTCGCATATTTATACATACATAATATTTATATTAAACCCGTTGACATGATACAGAATATTAACCTAGAAAAATCAATTTAAATATCCGTTATTAAATACTTTGTTTATTCTATTCAATTGTTTTACTCTATTATCGCCAATTTTTCACTGTTTTATTATTAATGGTTTAGAGAAATATTAAGAGAAATTTATACCGAGCATTTTGTTACTATATTGTTCTAGGAATTGGTTTGCTGGAAAGTTTCAATATTCAACATAATATATAGTGCACTTGTAGCTCGTTTTTAATAAATAAGTATCAAACACAATCATGGATCGACTATAGCCAGTTGGGATCGTAACTAGTTTAGCCGGGCCTCTTAAAGTTTCTACTTAAAGGGGATAGCTTTTCGATCGTTAAACATTAAATCTTTTATCACTGTTAATTCGGTTACATTTTCAACGAGTGCTACTATAAATCAGTATTGTTTTAGTTATAATACATATAGGTCTTTTTGGATGGAAGTCAGAGCATTAAAGCATCTTTGAGTATTAGTTTTAGGAACTCAAGAATGAGGTGGTAATCGTTCTTAACCGTCCATTACATGTGTGGTTTTTGAAGGGGGTAGTAGACAAAACTGGTTTAATTTGCGATGTGTTTTCAATCAAACAACTATTAACTGCCCTAATTATTAAGCATACATAAATAACTAGATAATTGTGGAAATTACATTCTAAGTGACAAAAAATCAGTAATCCTTTGTACGTGACAAAAGTTAAATGATAAACGCCAGACATTAAAATAAAAAAACCAACACTTTTCTATGTAAAATCAAAACTCATAAAAATTATGTAAAAAATCTAAGATGTTGAAGAAACACCCTCTTGTGTCACTCAAATTATTGAATTGCATATGAAAAACAGGAGTATTAAAATGTCCCATTAAAGCGATAACAAATATTAAATAAAAACACTTCAGTTAAAGGGTTAAGTTAACCCTTATAAAGTATTAAATATAGGCGAAATAAATGATAAAACATAATAAAATGGTCCAATGCAACTGTTTTCCTTAACAAAATAATTTTAAACGATGTTAACTCCGCATTAATGTTAATTGTTAACCCAGATCTTTTCCAAATGCATATTCATACATGAATATATTTATAGTCTGTTCCACCCTTCTCTAACATTAAACTCTTAATAAGCGCGCGTCAGTCGAAAAATCCTTTTCATACAACGTTCTATACTGTTAAGTGCAATCTTTATTTGAAAAGGTAAAATTAAAAATGTTCAGCTAACATTACGATTTAACTATCAAATATAAAAATACGATTAATAAAATGAAAAGAAAAAAATTACAAACAAAAATCATGAAAAATCCGAATCCATCGATTTCGATTCGGACCCAAAAAAGCTTTTCACATACACACATACTATATACATATGTACTTAATAATGTAATAATAATTTTGAAACCAAATTTAGCTAAGCATTTAAAATTACATTTTCTGTGATATGAGAAAATTTGATTTTGGTTTTTTGAATGGTTGAATTAAGGTAATCTCAAAGTTTTGCATAAATAATACATGATAAACGTTTTCTGATTGATTGACAAACGAACGGCGGACGGCGATCCCCAGGTGTGTGGCCAACAACCAACCTCCTCCCGCCAACAAAAATGATTACATGATAACCTTAAATAACAAATTTACTTATAAAAAATGAAATACAAAGAGTATGTGTGTGTCATGCCAGCGCGATTCGGATTCTATTGCGGAATAATTTTACATAAACTATAACAAAATATAGTAACTGATTATGTATTACGCAATGTTATTTGAGTTATAGAAATTTATTACTAAAATACATCTTACTGTAAGGCATACATCTTAAATATTGAAAATAAATTATAGATATTTGATGAAAAAAATGAGTTTTATTAAATTTTCTTCAAATTGTTATTTTAGAAGTATGTTCTGTAATTTCGAAAATCAATGTTTTGTAATGGTTATTGATGGAGTAGGTGCAAACCCCTTTAAGAGATTGTTCACCTTACTCATATACAAAATATTATCCAGATGTTTGAAAACGTTACACTAGGTGTATATTGGACATCTATACCATAGGTCTGCAAAAATCGCTTGTCT
>JXOV01007115.1:1639-12803 GCA_001014945.1 Clogmia albipunctata | reverse complement strand
GTAGGTAGTGAAAACGCCTACGTGAGGAGGATTCGGTGGGTGGCAACCATCACTTCAAGAAATTNACCTTTCCCTTAAACTGTGTTTGACCTATACTGCCCTCGTGAGCGGTGCCGAATGGCAGGTCGTTTGCACATATATCCTATCCACCTCCCTTAAAACAAAAGTAGGTAGTGAAAACGCCTACGTGAGGAGGATTCGGTGGGTGGCAACCATCACTTCAAGAAATTACGATGATGCAACGGTCCAGTGATCATTCATATTTATTTATACATATGAGTGAGACCTATAACTCAGTCATGGGTTGTTTGGTCCAATTATACATTACATTACATTAAGTAAATTTTAAATAAAATTTTTCTTAAAAATCAAATTTGAAGAAGTATCATTGGAAAATTTGATAACTGCCATTACTTTATTGATGACCCATCTTCTGGATCCTGTGTCTACAGTTGTTTAAAGAAAAAAAACAGTCACAATTTCAATTAACTTTGAATCCGCCAATTGCAGAAGCAAACACATTTAAAACGAAGTCGGGTCAAAAGTATTTTTATATGGGGCCCATGAAATTTGTATGAAATTGTCCTATTAGGTGGCGTAGCACTACTATTCTTTTGATTTGCCCGTAATTAAAGAATGATAGTTAACAGATTTTCTTCTGAACTATTCATAAATATGAAATTATTAATCACTTAAAACCAATGTGCATTTGTTTAGTTAAGTAATTATATCAATATTTTTTTCGGTAAAGAAATGATACATTCCCAAAATGGCTATTTATTATATTTATTATTTAATTTGGAAAAGGTTGACTTTATATGTGTATGGTATACAATTCAATTATTTGTTCACGTATTTGTTGGTGAGGTGTATTGGGAGGTGAAAGACCCAAAACCTCGTTCATTCCTGTTTTCGTTCGAGAGGTATAACTTGTCCTTGCTTAATGGTGTAGTTATTATTTATAATACCGGTTTTCTAATCAATTTGTTGCAAATTTTATGCTTAAGTAGATAATAAGCCTATTGTTTTTGTATTTAATATATAAAAATTTAAAGGATTTCCAATAAAAGCCAGTATTTCTGCGTAAAACGAAATGAAATGGAGGCAAAAGTGAAAGTAATATCTTTCCGTTAAGTAAACTTGGGGAAATAAATATATCAACATTATTGTATTATCTATAACGAAATGAAAAAAGGAAAAGAGTTTAATTTTTTTTTATTGTTTTCCTAAATATTTGAGTAGCCTAACCGTGGCGCGGCGAGGACGTATTCAAATTGGAAAAGAATCGTAGAACCATCCTAATAACTTGGTTTTCATTATGACTCGCACGAGGTTGTCCATTTTACTTCAATTGGACAGTATGAAGTCGACCAAACTTTCTGACTCGACTACCCCGAATGATATTGAAATTTGCATAACACATGTATGCAAATTTCAATATAATTAAATATTAAATATATTAAATATTTTATCTGTCTCACTTTTAAAATACAATTGTCGATTGTGATTAATTTAAAATGAACTTAATTACATCATGCTTGAAAAGGAAAATTATGTTAATCGATATAAAGCTGATAGTATAAGTAAATAAATTATTATCTACCTTTAAGTTGAGAGTTCCGAAAAGTCTAGAGTTTTGAGCTTTATTTTAGATTTTAATTTATTTTTATAATTTCATTCGTTTGAGACCTCCAGGAAAGCCGGACGTAAAAGATAAATAATAATAAATTAAATGTTCAGAAAATAACATTATATAATCTATGCATTTTGTTGCTTAAAATTGATATTAAGACACTCAAATTTGTTTTGTCAAAGTCGTTATTATAGCACAAGTGCTTTAAAGAATTCTTTAGAGCACTAGTGATTTTTTAATTATTAAAGTGTAACGTCCGTGAAAAAAATCCATCAATTTATTTATATGTTCGTCTGTTTTAATGGGCGTTACTACCTCTGATTTGCCAGTATTTTCGATTTTTTTTTCAAATAAACCACCTAGTGGAATTTTTTTAACCACCTTGCGGCTAGATTAAGAGAGGGATGCAAAATATTTAAAAATTTAAATTTAGGGACCCGCAACCAATAACTATTATTATATAAAATTCAATATGTTTTCTAAATCACAACAAACTGTTTTATAAAAGTTATTTATACAACAAGGTCGATAAGATAAGTCATTATTAAACACAAGGTTTGGTTTNTTAAAGAAGGCCCGAGTGTTTAATAATGCTTATCGACCATGTTTTATACAAAATTTTATGCATTTTTCAAATAACTTTACAAAAAAATTAAATAAAAACATCCGTTGTCCTAGAAATTAAATTTAAATTTTTTGTCTCGCTCACATTGTTTTCATTTCCTTTTCCAATTCTAAGAGAAAATGTAGAAAGCAATATCTTGCATCTCTTTCTTTCACATCGAAAATATTATCCGTTAATGGATTGTTTTAAATTTAAATGGACTGTAAATAGTTGATTTATAACTAATTTGTACTACTATTTTAATTTAAACCACCCGGTAAAACAGTCAACATCATACACATACTTCCGCAAATACAGTTAAACGTACATATAAATTTGATTGATTTCGTTCACGGAGGTCACACATTAATGATAAAGAAAAAGCACACGTGCTTTAAAGAATTCTTTTGCTATAATAACGACTTTGACAGAACAACTTTGGGTGTCATAATATCAATATTAAGCTACAAATACATAAAAAAAAATTATTTACGTAGATATTTCAAAATTGCTTGAATCACGTTTTTTTGCTTTGATATAACATTACTTGCAGAAACATGATTTAATAAAAGAATGGTTTAATTTGAGAAATACATGTATTAGCTGAATGATTCTTCAGAAAACCATTTTTAAAGATGACGCTACAATTTTACGTCTGCAAAAAATCAGTAATCATTTCATTCTATAGCAATAGTATTTGAAGAAATATCTGAGTTTGGTTTAATTTAGATTTGCAAATAAATTATAAAATATGTATTTGTATTAAAATGGTCAGATTTTCCTTTTTTATAGGCAATAAAGTAATTTTGTACTATATTACATTTTTATATACATCAACTTTAAGGTAAATCAAATATTGATTTTCAAATCAGACATTTTCCAAATTTATAAGGAACAGACGAAGCACTCGGAATAAATGGACAAGAAACAGATTTCACGTCTATTTCTTCCCATTACATACCTATAGATGTGTTGATTGAGGAGATCCATTGGTAATCCATCTATCTCGCCACATTTACTGCTATGAACTGAACATAAAACCTTTCCGAAAACGAACGAATACTAATAGAATATTCTATATAAACTCATAAAGTGCTTGTAATTGATTCCTTTACACAATTTGACCGCATAGCCAGACTTTTTGTTCGGTCAGAATTCGTTTCTAAGTGAATACGAAACGTTCATCATTTTTTCATTTTAAATATTCAACATAAATATAAGAGTATTTAAATGTTAATGAAATGTAAAATGGGACCACACAACCCATGAATGATTTATAGCTCTCACTCGTCTTATGTATAAGACTCAGATGAGAATAAATAGTCAAGATTCATCTTAAAGTTAATTGTTTTGAAAAAAAATTGTTCAATTAAATAAATATCAACTAAAAAATGATTTTACCGTAATAAAATGTCGAACACTCATCACAAACACAAATCATCTGCTCTTTAAAGAGATTAAATTATAGTTATTTGTGCTAAAAGAGTATAAAGTCAACTGATTTTAACGAGCGAAACGAGTGTGAAACATTCGAGCCGAAGACGAGTGTTTTATCGTTTCCGAGTTAAAAAACAGAACTTTACACCCGAACAAGACATAACGTTTTCTGCACTCCTCTCATAAGCACTGAAATTTTTACAATTTCATATTAAATTTTATTATTTACCAGGAAAATTTAAAAATTGACATGTTTCAAGTGAAATTTTAACTTCTACAGTTACCGTTAACGGTTGGAACTCCACTTAAATACTTGGTCATAAGGCAAATGCCTATTTTATTGTGACATGGGACATTTGTTTACTTTAATTTATGTTAAATAAATTTCCATTTAAATCAATATAAGGCCATTACTTAAATTTACTTACATTACAGTTAAGCAGATTTATTTCTGATATTTAGGTAATGTGCAAAAACCGAACGAAAACTGCCAAATTATATGCAGATGTTTATTGAAACGGTAAAAATTAAAAATTCTTAAACAGGAAACGGTAATTAATGTAGTGCGATAAAGTGAAACATAACGAAACTCAAATGGATTTTGAAAAGCGTATGTTTCGATACGGGAGTGCAAAAACTATATAATACATTAAATCTTCGGTAAAAAAAACAGTCAATCAGCAATATGAAGCAAACGAACCTTCTTTAACGAAAAAAAAATCCCTTTCAATTCCTGTAAGAAACATGGGGTGTGTAAACCTCAACCAACGGGCTTCAACTTTTCATGACTATTTATTTTCTGTGTATTATTTGTCAATTAATATAATTATTATAAAATGTACATTGGTTTTATAATTTGTTTTATAATACGATCTATTGGGTTATCTTAAATTAAAAACACGCCTCTAGACTCATAGTACACTGAAAACAAACCGTCATCAAAATGGCGAAAACCCGTTGGTTGATGTTCAGACCCCCCATGTTCCTTACAGGAATTGAAAGGGAAATCTTAAATTAAAAAATGAGATTCTTGCTCATCTATACTATGGTCTTTATCTATTATTTAATTGTTAAAAAAGAGATTATCATTTGGACTTGAATTTCTTTTTGGTTTATTGGGAGAAAATAATAGAGAAGATGAAACTTTACCTTTCCACTCGTTCATTCATGCTTTCTTTCGGAGAGAGAGAAATATCTCTTTCAATGAACAAAATCGAAAATGGGTCTTCGCTAAGCGGTCTGGCTCTTTTTCGACTATTGTCTATAACTCAGTCGATTTCGGTTAGCGGAAAAGATAGCACTGTTTAGTATGACCAAAATTTCTGTTATGAATTTGTACAATTGGGTGCCAAAGTGATTTTTGCTGATCGTGATTAATTCAAAAAATTTAAGTGAATTTCATAGAATTGTGTTAGGGGCAAAAATTTAGATCTGATGTTAAAAGTGAAAATTAAATCGTTCCAATGTGTGAAAAAAGTTAACTTGATATATCAGAAGAATATATTTCTATGAGAAGTACAGTGATTAAAGTTATGAAAAGAGTGAAGTAATTTAAGAGGATTATATTTTTTTTCGAAAGTTTTAATTTGTATGGATTATAATTGGGATAATGTATTACTATTTCAAAAGGTAAATATGGAATTTAAACAGAGATTTACAAAATTGAAATTATTCTCATCACATCTGGACGTTTTTAAAATTAATGTGTTGACTTTCTATATAAAATATTTACCCCCGCCATGAAGATTAAACGGAAAAAATTTGGCTGGAATTTTATTTCTATTTTAACACAAATTAATAGTCTTAAATTAAATTTTTTTTAAAACTCAAATTTAAAGAAGGTTCACTAAAAAATCTGATAACTGCTATTATTTTATTGAGAACACATCTTTAACATCCTATTTCAATCGTATTTTAAAGATAAAATTTAAATTTTAGAATCTTTTGAGCTTACATTTTTTTAAAAACAAATGTTTACAAATTGTCGATTCAATAAATGAATTTGAACTATGATTGATTTTGAATTGAACTATGGAATTTGTATGAAGTTGCCATTCATAAGCACATTTAAAATTATTGGCGGTGTTTCAACTGATTTGTATGAAATTTTGCATCGTTTCTTCATCATGGGGATGGACAAATGTTTTTATGCATTTTTATGGAATAAAATTGATATTATGGCACTAAAATTAGTTCTGTCAAAGACATTTTTATAGCACAAGTGCTTTAAAGAATTCTCTTAAATGTGTGATCTCCGCGAAAGAAATCCAACAAATTTATATGGATGTCAGTTTCGTTGTGTATGGTTTAACTATATTTGTTGTTGATTTCACAAGAAAACGGATTATTTAAATCTAAATATAACGTTTTAAAAGAGTTGCACATATCGGATTTGTCTTTCAAAGAGAACATCACGGATTGTTTCAATTTTAATTTATTAATTCAAATATAACTTGATATTTCCTTTGTACGGAAAAAGAATGAATTTTTCCATCGTCTTATGGAATTAAATTTTGTATAAAACACGGTCTATAAGCATTATGAAACACTCGGGCCAAAACCAAACTTGTATAATATATAGATATATATATAAATAATATATTAATAAAACCTAATATAATCCACCTTGTTGTATAAATAACTATTATTGCATTTTTCTTTTAATATTTTTTAAATAAAACAAAATAAATAAGCGAATCTTAATGAAAGTAGTTTTTTTAAATACTTTAATGTAATTCGAAATTAATATAAAATTTGTATCTTAAATAATAAGAACTTCAAAAATGGTTCAAACCAAATGTTGTATTCAGGGGAAATTTCAAAATATAATTGCATAATTTATTATTTATTAATAACATTAAATGAATACGAAATTTTCAATACAAATTGAATTGTATAAAATTAATACAACATTAAAAACAATAAACTATTTAAAACATTTAAATTATGATATAACATGGTTGCATAAAAATATAAAACAAGAATCACCAAAAATAAATGCATATACAGCGCGAGTTAGCTCTTACTTGAGAAACCACACAAACGCCATATCATCAATTTTTGGGAAATGTTAAAAACGGGTTTTAAATGTATCGGAAATTTAAATCGTAATTTTTTAAATGGTGTTATTTTTATAGTCTTGTTACGGTTTTGGGGAGAAATTGGAAATTATTTGATTTGTATAAAATTTTATATGCATTTGAAATCACTGGAGATTTGCAATTTCTCCTATTAACGACAAAACAATAGTATTTGCTTAGTAAAAAGTGGCATAATTTAGGAAAAATTTACTTTATTGTTAAAAAATTTGGACAATATATCAACCAATTAATTTTCCATTAGGTATATCATCCATTGGAACCCTTTCGCTGGTCAATCATTTTGAAATTAGACTGGGATTGTTATTAGGCCTTTAAATTAATTTTCTCGTGTTTTGGTTCGCCTCGTCTGCTCGATCCAGGATATGTGTCCGATTTTCATTTAATATTGACTTAATAATTACTAAGTAATAATTGCAAACCACCAGATCAGCACACCAATAGAAAATTTATTATTGTCTTCTATGATTAACCCTGTAACTTAGGAGAAATGCCATACTTTTTGGAAGAAACGCTGAAAATAGAAAATTAAAAGGTGTAGTAAATTGGAATGCTTGTAATTTTGAAGCCTTATTAATATAGCTTATTATCATATCACTACATTTTTAACTTGGTGGTGATTAAAAAATTTCTCTTAAAAACCAATAGTTGGAAATTTGACAACTTTTCCAATATGCTATTGAGAGATTGTCGTAGAATAGTTTTACTTGAATTTTAATTTCTTTTAGCTTATTTTGGCGCGGATTTTCTTTTTCATGATTATTGCTATCTGAAAAGTACTTCTTGCAAAACGCACAGACCATTTTTTACCAGAACAACATTCAATTAAATCTGCCTATTTTTTCGGTTTTCTTTATTTTTCATTGGCAATTGAAAAATCAAGATTTTTCGGTTTATTGAATCCATTGTTACTAAAGTATGCCCTACATTAAAATATAATTCAAAAACATTTGCAAATAAACAAATAATAGCGTGGCATCTCTCCCAAATTGATGGGAGAGATGTCATAGCGCTCAAATTCCTAGCACAAAACTGCAAACATAGTAAAACACTAACATACCGCTTTATAACAACCCAAATAACACATAAAACTAATAGTTATCATACTTTTTCTTTGTATAAATTATAATAAGTTAAACCATATAAGCACTAAATTTTAATGTTAATAATCAGCAATAAAAAACAAATTTTTAAATATCACATTAAAAATTTAATTTAGTCGAAAAAGTACCGACTGCTTTTAAAAGCTCTGAAACACAGAAAAAAAAATATTTTTCTTTCACCCATCCTAAATAAAAAGGAGTATGGCCTCTCTCACAAGTTAACCCTATGTCGTTTTTCTTCAATATTGCATATATTTGTGTAAGTAGGAGCTAGACCAATGGGATTTTTCCCAGACGATATGTCGACTCTTAAGCAACCCATTTCTATTAAAACACAATTTCGCCAAAAAAAATGACGCTTGTGCTAATTCTCAAATAAACGGTCCATGTTGAATATTTTTAAAATTGTTATAAATTTTATAAAAACAATCTAGAATACTCTGTTTCAAGTTCAACCAAGTTTTTGTTTAATACCAGTAAACTGAAATTTTCAAGATGTTTTCTTAATGATAATTAAGCTGATAAAAATATGTGGAAAATAAATAGATAACAATTTGTTCCTAAACTTTGTTATTCTAATTCGAACGACCTTAATGTATTTGTTGAAGTGAGTTTATTGGGAAAATTTTAAGAGAAGCTATAGCTTCACCTGTTCATTCATAATTTCTTTCGAAGAGAGTTTATATCTCTTTCTCGAATTCGCAAAACGTGTCTTCGCTAAAAGATTTAGCTCATGTTGGACTCTTATCGCTCTCCGTTCAGTCTCTGCCGGTGCGTGAATCAAATTGTAGTATTTCGTAAGAGCTTCACGTGAAAGAAAACTGATTCCGTTATTAATTTGTTGCAATTTAAATGCCAAAGTAGATAAATGGTTATTTGTTTTCGTGTTAATTACATTGAATTTATTATAGTGAATTTCATTAAATAGTCAGTGCAAAAAAGTGTGCGGTCGAAAGTGAAATTAAAATCGTTCCACTTTATGAGCAAAGCTGTATTAAGTTTATCATAAATATTGTGTGTTTCTACTTTAATTAGTTCCGAGGATTATCATCTTTTTAAACTACTCCCGTGTGGATTATTCATGAAATTGGTAACTACCTGAAACCGTAAGTGTATATTCATATCCTATAGAAGATAAATAATTGGCATAATGACAGAAAATTGGAGTAGTGTGTAGTGTAATAGAGTTATCAAAATATTTTTATACAATTCTGTTAAAAAATGTTTTAATTTTAGTAGCCAATGCTTCTTCTATAAATTGTTTTTTTAACGTACAGTATTGAATATAGTACAATTCAATACCCGCAGACAATTACAAATCGTGTAAATACACGAAATTAGTACTTTGTACCAAAATTCAACTACTAAATATTATAGTTTTTAATCCAAGTAGCGTAGAACGAAAATATATTTTGACGTTTCTCGTGTCTCTATAATAAAGGAGACAATGATTTATTAATCAATTTCAAATTTTTTCCCATTTAAAACAAATAGAAAAGTTCTTCCTAAATGTTGATTATGGTTTTTAAATGTAGTTTAAACGATGAGTGTTATCATGGGCATATCACTGATACAATATGTGGTGCAAGCTTCTCGTGATATAGTGAGAAATAAAGACCGATTCGCTTGACAAATACTTCCCTTGATTGTATGTGTTTAGACCTTTATTTGGTACTGGGTTGTCCTCCTAATCTTTACTTCATATTTCGCGTAAAAATATCTAATAAATAAATATGCGAATTGTATAAAATCTTGTAAAAAACTAGTTGGAAAAACAAATAATTAAACACTCGTAGCTATAAGAAAATGAGCCTCTGTGGTCGAATTGGTACCACGCTTGATCTATTCCCAGGAGGTACCGGGTTCGAATCCCGATCATTGTCACCAGGTAACGCTTTTCCCAATAATCTTCTTTTCCTTTCTTTTTACTTTCGTTTTCAATTCTGTATTTAAAAAATTTTCTATCCAAATTCCTAATTTTCCTATCTCAAACTTTCCTCGTCGTGTTCCAATCCATTGAATGAACTAGTTAATTATAGAAGAGAATAGTACGAACCATCTTATTGAAAAATAGTACACAAAACTAGTTTTCGATGTTAAACAATATTGGACAATTGGCAACAATTTGAATGATTAACAAAACACAGACAAAGCTTGCTTTGAAAATGCCCTATGCAGGGGAACATAGATGAAAAAGTAAGGAAAAAAAAGGCTATAAGAAAATTCATTTCATTCGTTTTCTAGAACTCTACTCGAGTTTAATTATGGTTCATTTTTCCCACACGTTGTTTAAATAACTATAAATGTACTTTTAAATATTATGGAAAAAAAGATAACAATATGAAGTTCTTTTTTATTAATATCTACATAAGAATTGAAATAAATGCGTTCAATTAATTCAAATTTTGATAAAATTTAAATTAATTCTTGATGTAATATTATTATAAAATAATCTTCAGTTAAATTATAACAATTATTTTTATAGAGTTTGAATACATAAAGTCAATAATATAGCCTTTAAATATATTAAGGCCGAATTGCAATCCTTTCTATATTGACAAAAATTTTGCATAAATCTATGTAAATAGTATACATAATACAGTGGACGCCGCTTATTAGAACCACGGTTAATAGGAACAATCGCTATATTGGGCCAAAATGGCTAGGAACGGATCGGCCGTATATAAATACATTAAAAATTCATCGCTTAATGGGGCCAAACCCATCGCTTTAAGGGACCATTTTGTGGCCAAGATCACTAAAACACAGAGAAATTGTGCAAACAAGTGCCGGCAACTCAGTGTTTTGATTATTTTATTGACATCAATCTTGACCATGTGTTCTACGCTTATTTTATCGACTGAAATAGAGCAGAAAATAAGAAAAACCGCAAAAAAATCGTCTTATTGTATGTTTGTGTTTGCCGATTTGATGACACTGCAATAGTTTACACTTCTTTCTGTTGCAATATTTTTGATCACCAATATATTTATCACTACATACAGAATCATATTTAATTGTTAAATAGATTTCTAAATTTATTCCGTTTTCTTATATACATTTCTTTTCGTTCATTATTACCGGATGAGAATTAACGCTCAAAGTTGTTTGATTGACAGGGCACAATACATGTACCACGGTATTGACGATTGAATTATTTTTTATTTTTTCAAGATAACATATATTGAACAATCATTATTTAATAAATGCACTTTTTCAAGCACATATGATGGTATATACATATATACATACTCGTACATATTTAAAAATCTTTACCTACAGATCAAAT